>JAVTVY010027080.1:0-104127 GCA_036873755.1 Hanleya hanleyi
TAGACCTTCTCTGGATTGCTAGCTACCAATTGGAATCAAGGCTATTAATCAACCTTTTAATTTGGACCAATATAATTCCAGATATACGGGCGTATATTGAAGCCCCTTGGGCTCTTGTTTTGTGGAGGTGCAGAAAAGTGACAGAAATTTTCCATAATGGCAACCTTTCAAGTCCAAGCTCCAGAACCATTTACATTTGATAAACCAGACGAGTGGGAGCGTTGGATCAGAAGATTTGACAGGTTTAGAATAGCATCCGGTCTCGATGACGAAAGGGAAGTGAACCAAGTAAACACTTTGATTTATTCAATGGGAGATAAAGCTGATGATATTCTCACGGCAACAAATCTGTCTGATGACGACAAAAAGAAGTATGATCTCATGAAAAACAGCTTTACAAATTATTTTGTGGTGAGAAGAAACACCATCTTTGAGAGAGCCAAGTTCAATCAACGGAAACAAGAGCCTGGTGAAAGTGTTGAAAATTTTATTATATCACTGCATGTGGAACATTGTGGTTATGGCGTTCTACATGACGAAATGATTCGTGACCGCCTTGTCGCGGGGCTCCAGGATGCACGACTATCCGAGAAACTGCAGCTTGACCCAGATCTGACTCTTGCCAAAGCAGTTAACCTGGCTCGACAGAGTGAGGCGGTGAAGAAACAACAATCTGTTGTTCAATCAGAGAAGCAAGAGGCATCATCTGAAGTTGATGCCGTACATAAATATAGTAACCAACGTTCCAAATTTAGGGATTATCGAACCACCCACCAACAACATCCTAAGAAGTTTGGTGAAGCCAGGAAACAGAATGTTAAGCAGAATCGTTGTTCACGATGTGGGAGATTTCCTCACAGAGAAGGTCAGAAATATCCGGCCGTACACGCCATATGCAACAAATGTTCCAAGAAGGGGCATTATGAGGTAATATGCCATTCTGCCTCAGTGAATGAACTGCAGCAGGACAACGAATCTGATTATGACTATTTTCTTGGATCCGTGGAGTCAAATCGCCGGGATACCCCGTGGACAGTTGACTTACAAGTAGGGACTGCTACAATCAACTTCAAAATTGATACGGGGGCAGATGTAACTGTAATTCTGCAAGCAGAACTTCAAAACATCCACCTGCAGTCACTGGAGAACACAGATAAGAGATTGTACGGCCCTGGCAAATCCAAGTTGAAGGTGATGGGAAAATTCAAACATACTTTCATCAGGCAAGGGAAACAATCCACAGAGGACATTTTCGTTGTTCGAAAGCTATAGAGAAAGCTTTGTTAGGGCGTCCAGCAATACAGAACCTTGAACTTCTGTCTTATCATGCTGATGATATTGAGATGTCAGATCCCAAGGCCATGTACCAAGGGAAATTTCCCAAGCTTTTCTCCGGCTTAGGGAAAATGGAAGGCGACTATCACATCAAGCTCAAACCAGACGCAAAGCCATTTGCCTTAACGTCGCCCCGTCGCATAGCTCTTCCGCTGATGAAGAAGGTCAAGACAGAGTTTAACGAACTACGCAAAGAGGATTTGTTCGCGCTGTGTAAATTCCTACAAATTAAAGTTAAAACAAAGTTGAGAAAGCAAGAAATTAAGAAACTCATTATTAAACATTTTGTTAGCAAACAAAATGTTTCATAATGAGTTTCAATAGAGTTTTGTACCTTTGGTAGAATACAATACGGTTTTATTATACATAAATCAGACTTCATCTTGTACCTTTGGTAGAATACAATACGGTTTTATTATACATAAATCAGACTTCATCCCATTCCTTCTCCATCAGTAGAACCTGTAATCGACTGTCACAAACAACAGAAGATAACTGGGTATTTTATATACGGATGATATCGATATACTACAGTCGCAAAAATGTTTTGTAGCAAGAACATCACATTTTCATCTAAGGTGACTAGATTACTGCACTAATGCAGAGACTTGGTAAAGATAATTGAGTAATATATTTTTTAAAAATATTTGCTAATATATCTTTTATTATATCGAAAAGAGCTTCTTAATAGAATGTAATCTGTCAAAGAAAACTAAAACATAGACTAGATTCGCTCCCTGCTTCCCCGCTACCTCCCCTCCGCAATATGATTTCCCTTAGCCCAATCTCAAAGTGTATAAGGAGTTATTATTCACTTACAATTGATCAAATACAAACAGCAGGAATTGCAACACGAGATTGTTATTTGTAATATACTTAAATTCTATTTTCATGGATCAATAAACCGAGTGAATACTAGTATAAGGAGTTTAGAGGACCATCCAGCCAAGTTGTGTTCCTGTCTTAATTATAGACTCCACTGTCTGATATGTTGTGATGGCATTATAAGAATGGTTCTGTCTGTTTCTGTCTATACTTATTAATCGTCTGTCTCACCATAATTTGGGACAGTTTTCTATCTACAGTTCTAATTTCTGGTGACTGGATACCCTATGGGGAGACGATGTGTCGCGTACCAAAATCAAGGTCAAGGTCAGAGGTCAAAGGTCACTGGCATAAAAAACAGGAAATCACCGAAGTGTTCGTGTCCGGTCTATATCTGTGATCGTTTTCTATCCACAGTTGCAATTTTTTGTGAGTGGATACGCTGGGTGGAGACGATGTGTCGCGTACCAAAAATGAGGTCGAGGTCAGAGGTCAAAGGTCACTGTTGCCTAAAATCAGAAAATCACTGATCATCGACAGTTTTCTATCTACAGTTCTAATTTTTGGTGAGTGGATGCCCTAGGGGGGAACGATGTGAAATGTAGGTCAAGGTCAGAGGTCAAAGGTCAGTGTGACCAAAAAATCAGGAAATCATTAAAAATTTCTAATTTATTGTGAGTGGATTCAAGAGGGGGAAATGAAGTGTCCCATACCAAAATATAGGTCAAGGTCGAAGGTCAAAGGTCACTGTGACCCAAAAATTAGGAAATTATTAAAAATAACATTTCTTTGTGTCAGTAGATACATAGGGGACACGATGTGTCACATATCAAAATGTAGGTCAAGGTCTCAAAGGTCAAGGTCACTGTGACCTAAAATCATGAAATTATTGAAAATAATGATTTCTTGAGTGAAAATACGGGTAGCCATTTTGTCATGTACCAAAATTTAGATCCAGGTCAATAGTCAAGATCACTGTTACACCAGAATCAAGGTCAAAGGTCCGTGTGACTTGAAACTCAGGAAATCATTAAAAACTACTAATTTTTGGTGAGTGGATTCAATAGGGGGAAATGAAGTTCGCATACCAAAAATTAGGTCAAGGTCAAAGGTCACTGTGACCCCAAAACCAGGAAATTGTTAAAAATCATGATTTTTTGTGTCCATTGAGAAATTACGGGGTTTGTCATCTACCAAAATTTAGGTGAAGGTCACTGTGACTCCAGAATCGAGAAATCTTTGAAAAGTACTTTTTTTTTTTGTCTAGATACATTAGGGGGACATGATGTGCCACGTACGAAAATGTAGGTCAAGGCCGAATGTCAAGGTCACTGTGACCCCCAAAATCATGAAATTCATAAAAATCATGATTTTTTTGTGTCTATTGATATATTGACGGGAAGATGATGTGTCGTGTACCAAAATTTAGGTCACGGTCAAAGGTCAAGGTCACTGACTCCAAAATCAGATATCATTAAGTCACATTTTTTCATATGCCTATCGAAGATGAGGTCATGTAATGCGATGTTGCGTTCTGTCCATCCATCCATTAACATTTGTTGTCCATACGATATCTCTAGTTTCATGGTATGGAATGGTATCAAATACCTTACTCGCATGGCGAAGAGGAGCCATACATCAATTTGTCAAAGGTCAAGGTCACAGTCCCCCAAAACTGAATCATGTTTAGCTGATTATATGTGTTAGATTGGAATATTCAGAGTTCTCTCCCCAACATGTATATGGCATTTGTCCTGTGGAGTCTCCCGTGTTTGAAACAGCTACATTTAGTTAAACTGTTGTGAAATAAAAACCATACTTTTACTAATTTCACGGGGAGAGGGGTCCTTTATGAACTTCATACCTGTTTATCAACTCAAGAATGTGGTTTACTTCATCCCTTTCTTCTTCCTTCATGAAAAATTCTCTCGTCTGAAAGAAATGCATTTGCAGGAAAACTACTATTTTCTTGTGTTTGACTATTGTCGATTTCAGTGTGGGATATGTGAGCTCTCGGTTCTTGCTCCAAGGTCAACTAGTTTCCAAGAGTTAAGCTCATTTTAGTTTATCATTCAATTTTAGATGTGATATATGTTACATTCTCAGAAGCACAAAATTGTAGACCTTTCTCTGGATTGCTAGCTACCAATTGGAATCAAGGCTATTAAACAACCTTGAAATTTGGACCAATATAATTCCAGATATACGAGCGTATATTGAAGCCCCTTGGGCTCTTGTTAATTTGGGTACATTAGCGTAATCTAATAGAGGGTGTACCCAAATTAGCGTAATATAAAGCCCTGGATCGATGCTACACGGTAGAATTCTCGCTCCCAGCAGCTAGAGGTAGAATGGTTGCATATAAAACCAGCACTTATGTGACATGCGGATGATCTGAACATTACATCCCTTTCTTCCTTCGGATAGAAGTTATAACAAGAACGAATTTATTAAAAGCTGTTAGAAAGTTCGACCAATCACAGTCAGAAAACAATTCAAGGTCATAAGTATCACCCAAAAAGGGTGATGAGTTAGAGCCATCACCTTTTTCCCCCATCATCCTTTTTGGGTGATGACCATCACCCTTTTAAGGTGAGGACTATCACCTTTTTAGGTGATGGATGTAGTATTGCCACTCGACTGCCATCACCTTTTTGGGGTGATGGAGCAGTTTCGTCACCCTTTTTAGGTGATGGCCATCACCCTTTTTAGGTGATGGATCTAGTATTACCGCTCGATGGTCATCACCTTTTTAGGGTGATGGGCCCTTGTGATCACCTTTTATAGGTGATGGCCTGCAGGCTTAAGCTGAGCAACGAGCAGATTTTTCGAACCCTGGTCTGTATACTATTTAACCTGTAGTTTGCAACACTATTGTAATGTCCAACACTTTCATAACAAATAACACGAATACCCAATTAAAAAAGATAGTGCCACGGCACTGTAGCTCATCTGGCTGTAACTGGAGAAAGTAGCTGTAAGAAATTTTTACTAAAGGACTGCAATAGATGAGTTTGCAATATATAAGTTTGTGTTGTCCCCCCTGAACACTAAATGATCCATGCAGTAATTTCCTGAGATTTCATGATAACAAAGTTTCATGGGAAATTCAAGATGTGGCCATACTGGATATTGGACCAAAAAAGGTATCTTGCACAACTGGACCACAAGGAGAACCTGTGTATCCAATTTGACAAGATCCATGCAGTAATTTTCTGAGAATTCACGATAACAAAATGTCATGGGGAAATTCAAGATGGCCTCCTGGTGGCGATATTGGATTTTTGAATCAAATCACAAAAGATATCTTGCACACCCTTACAGAAATTTAAGGTTGCAACTAGCTAACACAAGCTTACCTTAAGCTAACATGCCTCCAACAAGCTTGCGCCAAGCTAGCACAAGACTGCAGCGAGCTTGTGCCGGCTCGCAGCAAGCTGGCACAAGACTGCAGCAAGCTTGTGCAAGCTAACAATATAGGTCTGCCAAGGATTGTGAACTTGTACCTTGGCATGGCAAGCTAGCGCAAGCCTGCAATACTTTCAGGCAAGCTAGCAAGATTGCCATATTTTTAGGCAACCTAGACTCTATACTGACCGGAATTGGCGAGCTTGCGCAAGATCGCACCAAGGGCAGGAAGTACATACTTATAGCAGATGGTTTTTATTTAATGCCCAGCATGGGACCACTGGTATCCATGGGAACCAGCTCTTTCCAACAAGGGTGTAATATCAGATGACCAACATTCAAATTCAGAGTTCAACTGGTCTTCAACCAGTCAAGACACTTTTCAGTTTGGCTCTTTGGATAGTTTCATGCTTCATGCAGTTACATGTACAATGAGTTTAGGACACCAACATTCAAGCTGACAGAACCATGGAGAAATATGTTACTTTCAGTGTAGTTTTTGGTGGAAGCTAGCTCAGGGAAAGCAAAGTTTTATAGATTGACCTACACTTGCAAGTACAGCAAGTCAAGAAGCTGGAGAGGACAAAAATGTTTAGTTTGCTGCCAAGCTCAAGGTGAGAGAATACTGCCTTAAACTTCAATCATCAATTAATGTATGAAATGTATTTATAGTTTATTCTGCGGATCGGGGTACAGTTTATATTGAAAACAATATGGATTCAGGATCAAATATGTGCAGACTGGGATATTGTTCACAAGTAACTTATTGAGCCTGTAAAACCGTCAGATTATTCATTTAATGCAGCAAGAACAAGTTTGCAAAAAAATGCATACATGTACATACTAATGTTACTAATGTCCATATAATACATATGCCTGGGCCCAGACAGAAAATCTGCCTTGGAAATCTGTTGAAATTTTTTTATTTTATTTTAATTTATCTATTTTCATAGCTAGAATTTACATCCTTGAATGAAATTCCAATGAACAGACTATACATGGTTATGATACAACCAGAGATACAGAATGAGATGAAAATGCAGGAGAATATTAAATTAAACTCATGATATTCAGACAATTGCCAAGTTTCTAAACGTATGCCTTTTTCTGATCAGAATCATTAATTATTATAGTTAAGATAAACTTTTGTGATTTGTAGGATAAAAATTAATATTTTATAAAATTGTTTTGAAATGCTGTATCTTGTACTTGAATGTTATGCATCAAGGTACATGTAGGCCTACATTTCAACTCCAGGCCAACATGTGAGCTCGCAGGCCTGGGAATGCATTGTTTTGGCGAGCTTGCGCAAGCTGGCCGCGAGCTAGCGCTAGCTGGCTGCGAACTTGTACAAGCTAGCCGCAAGCTTGCAGGTTTGATTAGGTAAGGTTAGCATCTGCTAGCTTGCAGCTAAGTTGCGCTAGGTTGCAGCTAAGTTGCGCAAGGTTGCGGCTAAGTTGCACTAGGTTACAGAATCACCAATTGCAAGCTTGCAATGTTTCAAATGTGAGCTAGTGGCAAGCTCGTGGCAAGCTAACCATGTTAGCTAACAACAGGCACACAATGTGAGCTTGCTGCAACCTTAAATTTCTGTAAGGGCAACTAGACCCCAAGGAGAACCTGTGTACTAAATTTGAGAAAGGTCCATGCAGTACTTCCTGAGAAATCACGATAACAAAGTTTCATAGGAAAATCCAAGAATGGCCATCTGGTGGCCATATTGGATTTTCGAATCAGAGCAGAAAAGGTATGATATCTTGCACAACTAGACTCAAAGGGGAACCTGTGTACCAAATCTGAGAAAGATCCATGCAGTAGTTCCTGAGATATCGCAATAATGTTTCATGGGGAAATCCAAGATGACTGCGTGGTGGCCATATTGGATTTTTGAATCAGACTACAAAGGTATCTTGCACAACTAGACCCCAAGGGGAACCTGTGTACCAAATTTGAGAAAGATCATGCAGTACTTCCTGAGAAATCACGATAACAATGTTTCATGGGGAAATCCAAGATGGCCACCAGCCATATTGGATTTTCGAATCGAAGCAGAAAAGGTATCTTGTACAACTAGACCCCACGGGGAACCTGTGTACCAAATTTGAGAAAGATCCACGCAGTAGTTCCTGAGAAATCATGATAAAAATGTTTCATCAGGAAATCCAAGATGGCCACCTGGTGGCCATATTGGATTTTTTAATCAGACCACAAAAGGTATCTTGTACAACTAGACCCCACGGGGAACCTGTGTACCAAATTTGAGAAAGATCCATGCAGTAGTTCCTGAGAATCGCGATAACAAATTTTCATTGGAAAATCCATGATGGCCGCCTGGTGGCCATATTGGATATTCAAATTGGACTAAAGTACACATGTTGTACAACTAGACCCAAAGGGGAACCAGTGTACCAAATTTGAGAAAGATCCATGAAGTCGTTACCGAAAAATAATGACAAGATTTGACTGGCAAATTCAAGATGGCCGCCATATTTAAAATCGTATCGACACCGCATGAACAAATTCTGGTGTACTCATTGGGGGGAACATGCATGCCAAGTTTCAGCTTAATCGGCCAAGCGGTTTCAGAGAAGATGTTTACGGACGACAGACGACGGACAATCAGGCCATGACAGTCATTAGCCCATCGGGCCTTCGGCCCAGATGAGCTAAAAAGACAGACATTTTGTTTAACTTTCTCTCCAGTCATATAAGCTTATATTCCAAGAATGCAGAGGGACTAACATAAAAATCAATAAAGCACAGCCGGTCTGATGTCCCACTGCATAAGGTGGCAAGTATATGGAATTTGAAGTTGGCACCAAGTGGTCTGACAACATATGGACGGGTGTTACTGAAACACAATCCCAGGTGATCAGGATGTATTTATTTCATTGCAGTAACGTGATCCTTTAAGGACGAGGCTTACATCCAGCTCAAATGGACCTTCAAATCCAGCTGTGATGTCACGTGATAGACAAAAACAGACAAAGGTGGTCAAATTAACGTTTATAATTAAGACACTTTGATATGTGATGCTACTTGGTAGAATGCTTGCTCCAACAGCTAGAGTTAGAATGGTTGCATATACAATACAACATTTTAAGCTGCTGCGTCCAACACTTAAAAGTAGTGAAACAACACTTTCTAAATGTTTTCCCTCCTCCAACCCTCTAGATGTTAAATGTAACATTTGCGTTTTGAGAGTGTATAAACCCCATCATCATTTTATCAAGCGAATGTCTACATTCCCACTTCGAACTTCCCTTGATATATCTGGTCCCCTTCAATGTTCAAAGACACGAGACGTCGCTGAGCTCGAAAACATTTGAAATTCGAAATGGATCGTTACAAGAACGTTATTGATTGGCTGACCTATATAGTGGGCACCATATTAGGTGGAATGATGCCTCTAATAGAGGATGATGCTACTCTCAATCGTGTAAGTTCTGATTGATTCGTCTCGCGTTCGTAGGTGAAATCTACACCTTAGATTTTGAACACTGAAGGGGGTCAGACAAATCAAAGAAGTTTCGAAGTGGGAACGTAGAAATTGGCTGGATAAAATGAAGATGATAAAACCGGCACTTACGGGACATGCGAAGTAATAGACAAAAAATCTAATCAGGCCATCTACGGGCGGAAGTAGAACATTTCATTTCTGTATTTTGAATAGTTTTAGACTGAACGAGAATGGAAACACAGACTGATGGACAGGTCGGTGCAAACCAATATACTGCACAGCATCGACAGGAGGCATAAAATCATATTGGTCCGTCGACTATTCAGTTGAGCATAAAAAGAAACAAAAGACTTCCTCCTCCACAGTTTTATTAGTTTCATAAATATGATGTACAGATAATGAAATAATCATTTTTATTTTGTTTAATTATTACCATTTTATTTTATAATTTTATTATAAAATATGAAATATATGATAAATATATAAAATCTGATAAATAATTAAATTTAAATTATTTTATTTATTGAAAGTATAAATGTTATAAAAATAACTAAAATGCAAAAGATGCATTGACCCCTCAGCCGTAAACAGGTAGGAGAAAAGTCAACAGTTCGGTAAAATAAACAGTCTATAATATATTCGCGGAATATATGTTCACAGTGCACAGATAAATTCAGAGATGTCACTAGACAGGACTTCACCCCTGTGGCATTTTTAACTCCTCTTTTCATTCACCAGTTTCATTAAATTAATTTTTCAGAGTTAAAGAATTAAATCGCCAGATTTTGCCACTTTCCCGATTTTTTTTTTATATTCCAGTTATCTAAACCATCAATTGAACCATAATATAGGAAGATTCGCCAATTCATAAAAGTTCATAGGCTACTAATTAGTTGGTTGGAGTTTAACGTCGCACCTATTAAACCTTATCGGTCATTTGGCGACGATGACCCAAACAAACATACTCTAACAAAACCCTAACAAAAATCTAATCAAATCTACAAAAAAAAAATTTGGCTCTACAGACACTGGTGATCACAATGGATCGTCAGAAAGCCTAATTTGTTTGACGTTTTAATTTACCTCCTGTGCCAGACAAACATGGTATGGTACAAACCATGCTGCCCTAAGCTGGAGGACAACTACTAAGCTAATTGGGCAACTACTGGACCTATATTATCTAAAAACGCCTGCATACAAAATTATATTTTCATCAAAAATACACAATATTCAAGTTTTTAACTATTTTAACGAAGATCTTAATTAAAACCTTACGAGAAGCTATTGTGCATGTGTGAATCCTCTTTACGGAAATTTTAAGTACAAAAATTCACAGTACATAGCTGGAATATTTAGACATTCATCTAATAACGTTAACTTGAATGGGTATGGCTTTTCCACTACCAGTTAAAAACATTATGTTTGAATATGTCAACGTACAAACTGTTGAATGAAATATAAGGACATTGAACATTGGGGATCAGCCTTCCCCATGTACCAATTAAGTTCCAAATATTCCAATATTGGCTTACGGCCCGGGGCAATTATATGTATGTATTCATGTAAAGGTTGAGAAAAAAGAAAACAATATATGATTACGAGTTTGGACAGAGCACATCCACAAGTAGTCCAGTAACACGACAGATTTTTAATATGCTGCATGATTTTGCACCATTCAAAGCACATGAACAACATCAGAAACTGACCATAAAATTACTCGTCTCAAGCTATTGTAACCTATGGTCTCTATGGGTTGCATGCCACCAATATTACTAGTCACAAACACTTACTTCAGGGTATGAAAAAGACAAAACATATTCTAGTTGCCCGTCAGCAAGCACGGGCAACCAACACATCCAAATGCATTGGAATTTGGACAGAATTTGGTTGCCCAAAGGAAATTTAGTTTGCCTCGGGCAACCGGACAAAGGGCCATTTCGCACCCTGTACTTCCACTCGAAATGCTGCGGAGAACAAAATGTATTGAGACCTGTCAACAAGTCAGCCATGTCAGGTTCTGATGTGGAGACAAATGTACGAGTCTCAGAAATGAGTACAGATTTTTAACTCATAATATTTTACCCATGGGACCCGGTGGGACGTGAGCATGTGCTGGCCTGGAAGAGATTTTACAATTAACATGGGCATAATTTGACGGGGTTGGAATCTGTTTCACATTTCAGAAGACTTGTACATTTGTCTCCACATCAAAAACAAGACATGGCTGGCTTGTTCACGGGTCTCGACTCATTTTGTTCTCTGCCGCATTTTGAGTAGAATTAAGTGTTTGCGACTAGTAATATTGGTGGCTTTCCAACCCGGTCAGTTTTTTGGTCAGTTTTCAACCTTGTTTATGTGCTTCTTTGAATCATGAGAAATCATTTGGCAGGACTCTGATCAGGTCATGTTACTTGACTAATCTACAAGGTACTAAGCACGAAGCAAGTGAGTGAGTGAATAGGATTTAACGTTGCTTTCAACACTATTTCAGTCATATCATGACGTTGGTTTCTATTTCTTTTCACACCAGGAAATCACACGGGTAAGGTCCTATTCCTTTTCACACCAGGAAACCACACAGGTGAGGTCCTATTCCTTTTCACACCCGGGATCCCCACGGGTGCCCCTCTTATGACAAGCTCTCTGAGCTGAGACCTATTCTTACCATGGAGTGTGAACAACGACACCCCAGGTCAATCTCCGGAAGCCTCACGGGGCTGAAGCAAGTAAGCTTCAACGTTGTTCAAGAATTATTACATGTAACCCTGACCAGAATGCAATACATGTTGGTGAACATAGCTAAATTGCATTAAATTTGGCACATATGATTAGAATGGAGAAAAGAACAGTATCATGCACATCTACAAGTTAGTAAGCATGTTCCATATAGCTTTCAAATTTGTCCAACTAATAGTAACCATGATATGAACTAGACTATTAATTCTTGACGGACTGGATAAAGGGCGACAACTCTGTGGAAAATCCTTAAAACAACAAACACAAAGTCCTGATAGAGCACATCTGCAAGGTCCTAAGCATCTTTCAAGTTTATTTTAAAGTTGTCTACCACATCATACATTATCATTCAACTTTGGTGTTCCAATCACAAATATTGTAGGTAAGTATAAAATTTTAAACTTTAGTCAATTCAGAGCAGCAGAAAGAGCATGGTGCAGTTTAGCGAGGTCTGATACTGGCCGTCATGAGGTGCGGTTCAATTGTCAAAAAATGTAATTTTGTGAAATTTTTCACTGGGCTACTCTAACATGTCTAACCATATTCTAAACATATCTTACTATGCAAATGGGGGATATCACTTTATACAAGTAATACAAACAAACATGATGAATCTGCTGCAGATATAAAGACAGCAGTAATTACTTATAATATATAAACAACAAAGTTCAAATCACAATATTAGTTTCATTACTGAGAGTGTCTGATGAATGCACTCATCAATGCAGGCACTATATTGGCTCGAGTAATTCCAACATGATGGTGCAATGATATGTTGGAGTGAGTAAATATGATTTAACGTCGCTTTCAACACTATTTCAGTCATATCACGACGTTTGGTTCCTATTCCTTTTCACACCTGGAAATGACATGGGTAGGGTCCTATTCCTTTTAACATCCGGGGCGTGGGGTCCTATTCCTTTTCACACCCGGGAGCCCCATGGGTGCCCCAGGTAGTCGCTTCTTACGACAAGCTCTCTGAGGGGCTGAGGCCTATTCTTACCATGACCTGGAGTGTGCACGACACCCCCGGAAAATCACTGGGGCCCCACAGGGCCGATATGTTGGATATATCCAGAAGCGATGTGTCAATCCTGAAGATGTGACTCGATCTCTGCTCAGTTTCGTTCGGAGAAACCCTGCATTGGTCAGAGAGGATGGGCTGAATGCTGCAGATCTGATTCCAAGTTAAAGGATAACTCGCCTCAACATGTTTCCCGCACTATATTCCTTCATTGATATTTTTTTTTGTGATTTGACCTGTTTTACAGGAATAATCCATTTCAAGTAGGAGACAAGCGGGTTTTTATTTCGCGCTAGTCAACTGTCGGGCACCACCATTAAATAATGAAACAAATTTATGTTGAGGGAGACTAATGCTTGATGCTACCAATGATGTCGCCTATGTTACGTTGCATGGAACAAGATTGATGTCACTGCCCATATAGCCTCGCTTTCATGTACAATATGGTTTCGCATTATACCCACTCTTTGCAAAGTAAACACATACCAAATTTCTATGAAACACCTCATTTTACAGAGCATTTATTTAGTGCAAGTTCCTCTAGAAAATTCACAAGACACATTGAGGAGAAGTCTCATTTAAAGCCATCAGTTTTGGCGCAGCGATATATTGAATATATCTGTTAAATATAAGTTGTTGCCTTCCATTCAAATTGCCAGCAGGTTACAAACTATAGGAAATCGGTAATCTTGTCTTCTGGTCCTCATCAACATCACAAAGTTTCAGTTACCATCTCAAATTTTAAGGTACCCTGTTTATAGGATACCCTCCCAAAGTTTCATTTCCTGCCCTGCATGCTACTACAGAACAGCGCACAGGACTCCTGTCTGGGTATTAGAGTGAAGATGGGCTGATAGCTGCAGATCAGCCCTGCATGCTGCTGTGTACTGGTGCACAGAAATCCTGTATGGGTAAGTCAGGATGGGCTGATAGCTGCATATCAGCCCTGTTTGCTGCTGTGTACCGGTGCACAGAAATACTGATGGGTAAGTGAGGATGGGCTGATAGCTGCAGAACAACCCTGTATGCTGCTCTGTACTGGTGCACAGAAATCCTGTTTATGTAAGTGAGGATGGGCTGATAGCTGCAGATCAGCCCAGCATGCAGCTCTGTACTGTCGCACAGAAATACTGTATGGGTAAGTTAGCGCAGACTCTCATGCTGGTAAAATCTGCGAGAGCTGTTGATCACTCTCCTGGATTCTGTTTGCATGATTGATACGAGACTGATCAATCTCTCCAATATCACTCTTCAGTGCATTGGCAATGTTGAGGCTCTCCTGGAGGAAACTTTAGGAGAGTGATGGAGAGCGAGTGTGATTACTCTTATAACTGACAGACTAGCTATAGCATGGGCTGATAGCTGCAGATCTGATTATCTAATGATGGTTATAGGCAGATGACCCAAACCCAGCTATCAGTTTTGGTCTTGGGATGTGTTTGGCTTGAAGATAACCCTCTTGTATATGGTCCATGTTGTTTCCTGAAGACATGCCATCATCCTGTGGATTTATCTCCCTTAGCTGTGGAACTCTCCTGCGATTTTCTCCATTAGATTCATATCCCGATGACCCTGATCTGCGCCCCCCGGCTGATGTGTACCCTCTGTCTAACTGATCGTAGCCTGCAGTGCCCGAACTGAAAATATCAATCGAGGATAATATCAAACCAACAAAGTCTTTAACTGAAGATAGAATTTGTTCTCCAGCCCTATGCAGCTACCCATCCATACAGTCCATATGTCGCATTATTATTGGATTATTTTTCGTTCACAACTTTTGAAAAATACTCGGGTCGAGAAATTCTGAGAGGGTCTAATTGGGACCTCTGACACAGGCAATCTTCTACGAATTCAGACATCTCAGAGAGATCCCAAATCCAGCAGGATGCATGGTTGCAACTATTATGTTTACAGCTTGGTGAAGTCTGTATGAGATTCTATGGTTTCTGAAATATAGTACTGACCATATCAAGGTAATACTTACATCTCATTGTATCCTTGGCCTGCAGACCGTGATCTAACAGTACTGACCCTCTCACCACGGTAGTACCTGTGTAGTTTATCCTCTTGGGCTTTTGTCCTGAAACAGGGTTAAGTCGACAATAGACAGAGTATATTTCCATCAACAATGCATCATGGGATATCTTCCGTTTTCCAAACATTCCATTAGTCAATTCAAACGAAAATGCAATAATTTCATGGATTGTGAAGAGTCCATCCGAATCCTTTCTCCGGCAAAATAAGGAGAACCGTTGACATTAGAACTATGATTTTTGACATGAACATGCATTAGGGGACTTACCAGCAAGTTCTGAGCTGACCTACTTTTGATGGAAACTTGACCTACTTACGTGACCTATAAACCTCGAAATTGGCAAAAACATGTCCCAATGCCTCCTAAGACTATGGAAATGCGCTTAATTAATAGGTCAATGTCAGTGTGACCTGACCTAATTGGGACAAGGTCAATGTGACCTACTTCCTGATCCAATTTCTGACCTAATTAGGTGACCAAGAAACCTCGAATAAGGTGACCTATAAACCTCGAAATTGGCAAAAACATGTCCTAATGCCTCCTAAGACCATGGAAATGCACTTAATTAGGTCAAAAACAGTGTGACCTGACCTAATTGAGTCAAGGTCAATGCGACCTACTTTGTAACCTAATTAGGTGACCTAGAAATTGGCAAGAACATGTTTCAATGCCTCCTACTCATTTTTTAAAATGGAAATGCAACAATTTCATTGGTTTGTGAAGAAAGTTGAAAGAAAATCCATTTTTTTTTTGTGTAAATTTTCATTATTTTGTCCTCCACTGACACAATTTCTCTCTGATTTCCTTGATTGAGAAACGATTGATTGAAAAATACTTAAAGGAATCAAGCCCAAAAGCAACCAAAG
Source organism: Hanleya hanleyi (assembly GCA_036873755.1). Lineage (NCBI taxonomy): Eukaryota > Metazoa > Mollusca > Polyplacophora > Lepidopleurida > Hanleyidae > Hanleya > Hanleya hanleyi. The sequence continues at coordinate 15,690 of JAVTVY010027080.1, forward strand.
ATTACTATATGTATCCCCCCCCCCAAGACACACACAAACCATCAACTCTAGCCAGACTTAACCACGATGGGGATGGAAGAATGGATTTTTCAGCTGTCAATTTCTTTTCCTTCCAGAGCACAAGAGATATTGTCCAAGCTAGATAGGGTTATATAATATTACACCATCATAAAATGCCTGGAAGGAACTAAAAAAAGAAGCAAGAAACAATTATGAGGAAGTGCACTTGCGACCAACAGTAGCACATTCTTCATTCATAAAAATTTGGAGATGTGTTATTCTGTGGGACAGTATATTAGTATATAGTTTACTTACCTGTGTATCTCCCAGACAAGAGCACAGATCAGAGCAATCAGGATGACTGCCCCTATCACACAGATAATAATCAACAGTGTGAAATCTGGGGGATAGACAACAAACTCATTTAAATTCCTAATGTATTCATTGGTCGAGATCCTGTCCCATGTTATTCCATAAAACAGGACGTTCAGTGATAATGTTATATCTTGCCGTACCATGGAATAATTGTCATGCACCACGGCAGTGTTGAACAATACTATTATCAGCCCTCACAATTAGTCACGGCAATCGTCATTTGCCATGGTAAATGCTGTGGTAAAGTCACTTAGCGACGGCAGTTTTTTTTGCCGTGGGTCGCAATGTGATGTTGTTGTTGTTGTCAATAAACAACATAGGGTCAAATTAAAATTAAAGTAATAAAAATCAACCTACCGACCCATGGTTCGTAGCAAGGTTATGTTACCCCAAACAACTTTTTAATTTTGACCCAATGGTCAGTACATATGACCATCTGTATTTTATGAACTTCCGATATGACGGAACTGAAAGCATCAAATTAGTAGAGAATCTGTGAATTCCAGCAAATATCCTGGGCAAGTCATTTAATTATTATAGTGAAAACTAGATCAACTGCAAAAACAAAACAAAAATGCCGTTGTGAAACCCGTTTTAGCCCTGGTAAATTGATTTCTCATCAGCAATTTTTGTCACTGTGGAGAATTTTCCTAATTGTGAGGACTGTATTATTCAATGCAGATGTTCCATGTCTGTTCTCTGTAGTTGTATTATTAAGGAGAAAATGTTCCTTCTGTGTGAAAATGTATCGGAGAACAGACAGTGCCATTAGAGAGAATATTGGGGAGATTTGTGCAAACAAACTTACCTTGACACGGTTCTTGGACACCGACCACGTTGATGATAACCTCCACCATCCTGAGTACAAATATATACATGGTGACTGAGTATACTGGATATATACATAGTGACTGAGTATACCGGATGATGCAGTAGGCAAGATAGGGTTATAACCAACATGAGATTGATCTAATCAAAACCCCTCGGCTTTCCCTAAGTGATTGTGACCCATGTGTAGTGTGAATTGGGGAAGAGATAGTTCTACGTGGGATAATCAAGATATACCGGTAGTACATTCAGGCATATAGGACAGAAATAGAAAACTACATATCTGGAAAGGGGCATAACTCTGTAAATATGGGTCAAGGGGAGCCACTTTCGATAGGCGTCTGACTTAGCACTCTGTAAAATAAGAACCGAGACGAATATAAGCTGTACCGAACATAGATCTGCAGATATAACTTGTACATTCAGCTACAGATAACAAAATTGGAGATTATCACATCCGAAAGGGGCATAACTCCATAAGCCGAGGCGAGTTATCCTTTGTTGGCTTGTAGAATACAACAAAATAAATAAGTTTCCAAAATATAGTAGCTATACCGAACACAGTTCTGCAGATATAGTTGGTTACATTCAGGCATATAGGGCAGAAATAGAAATTAATAGATCAGTAAAGGGGCATAACTCTGTAAAGTATGGGCCGAGGGGAGCCACTTTCGATAGGCGTCTGGCTTAGCACTACAGTAAAATAAGAACCGAGACGAATAAGCTGTACCGAACACGGATCTGCAGATATAACTTGTACATTCAACTACAGATAACAAAATCGGAAATTATTACATCCGAAAGGGGCATAACTCCATAAGCCGAGGCGAGTAATCCTTTGTTGGCTTGTAGAAGACAACGATATAAATAAGTTTCCAAAATAAAAAATTTACAAGTAATTTTTACATTTTTAAGCTAAAAACCTACCTTACTGACATATAGGTATAGTGCCTAGCACCTCTACTCAAGTAAAGAAAATGAAAATAATATCCCACAGTATTTCCTGTGCCACTGCCCATGCGCAAGTATCCCTAGGCCATGCACTTCCTCTCCTACACCTCGTGGTAGTGTCCCTAGCGGGGAGGCTGGGCGGGACAATCCCTGTCAGTAAGGTAGGTTTTTAGCTTAAAAATGTAAAAATTACTTGTAAATTTTTTATATTTTTTACGCAATAAAAACCAACCTTACTGACATATGGGTAGAATACCACACCCGGATGGCGGGAGAAAAAGAACCCAAATGGGAAGACGCATGAGCAGAGAAACAGGTAGTCAGCATGGAAACTCCGGCTGACCCAAAATCCCGAAGGGAAAGGACTGCCGGAATTCCCGTGAGATAACTACAAGTGAATCAGAACAATGTTCGCCTAGTTATCTCCTAAACCGTAGGTCCTATGGGACCCCGGTGTAATAGCCAACTAAAATGGAGGAGTCCAACATGGCCCCCCCCCCTTTTTTGAATGTGGGGTGGAATAGAAAGACACTCACCATTAAAAACAGGATAAAAACACTAAATTCTTAGTGTGTCCCTGATGCCCCGAACCTGGTGATCCGCTGTGCTGTCACCAAGGGTCCCAAAGAATAAACGTCATCCTGCACCAGGGTCACGTCTCTAAGACAGTATGACGCAATGGTAGTATTGGAGCGCCCGTGGGCGACACTTCAATATAGGACAACCTAATCGTTTTGGAGAGCCAAGAGGAGATTGAGATTTTTTAAAATCTCCTGCGGACTCTGAGGACCGAAAGGTATGAACAAGCGCCTCCACCCTGTCCGCAGGTCCATGAAGCGATTGACATACATTGCAAGAGTTCGAACCAGAGAATACAAATTGTCATTTTCGAAACCTTGCGACAAAAAGAAGTTAGACAGAGGTGTGATTCTGAATTCTCGAAATGCTTTATCCAAACAAAAGAGACTGATTCTTAGTCACAAACTCTGGCGAAGTAGTAAACAGAACGTAAGACCAAAGTCTGTCATGCTTAATCTCCCTAACATCTAATTCGGGGACCCGAGCAGCAGATGCGAGTGCCAACAAAAACACAGTTTTGTAAAACAAAACTTGAGATTGACTGAAGCTAAAGGTTCAAACGCAGGTTGAGCTAAGCGCCGCAGAACCAATGCCAAGTCCTCCTTCGGCAACTAAGGAACTGTTACTTGCCTTGTAAATCCAAAAGATCTGAACAAGGAAGTGAGGAAAGGATCCCATACCGGGTTAAAACTTGGGTGAATGAGTAGTGATCCTGGAAATAGCCGAACAGTATCCATCTACAGTGTAAGGCGCCAAACCCCGGTCTTCAAACATAAATAGGAGAAAATCCGCCATTTGTTGAATAGAGGGTTGACTCGGATCGATGTGTCGAGAGACACAGCACTGCTGGAAGGTGAGCCACTTAGACTGATAGCAGCCTGATGTGGCCCTAGTGGAGAACACCATCTTCCGGGCTGCCTCGTGAGAAAAGCCAGCCTGGGCTGATCGCAGATCACCTACACACGTGGAGGATGAACCGACTGGGTTGTTGATGGAAAATCCACGACCTTCGAAGCCGAGATAGCTTTCCCCAAGGCGGAAGTTGCCTGGGGTCATCTATTAGAAGTTCTAGCAAATCTGGAAACCTGGGGCGAAAAGGCCACCGTGGGACCACTAGATACAGGACAGAAGGATTTGACCTGATCTTTTGCAGAACTAGAGGTAGGAAGGCTATGGGAGGGAGACATAAGCTACCAATCCCGAGCAATCCTGAGATAGAACATCAACTGTCACTGCCATCGGATCGGAAACTGAAAGGATGTAGCGTAACAGTTGGATGTTCAACCGAGTGGCAAACAAACTATCTGGAGTGTTTCCCAGAAATGGGAAAAATCGAGATAGAATGTCCGGGTTTAATTGCCACTCGATCGAGACCACCTGATTCTTCCGAGACAAGGCGTCAGTCAAAATGTTCAGGTGTCCCAGTATGTGTTTGGCACGAAGAATCGTGTTGTTCTGCCAACACGTGAAGTAGGATCTCGGTCTGTTCCAATAGAAGTAGCGACCGAGTCCCTCCCTGCTTGTTTATGTAGGCCTCCACCATCGTGTTGTCGGTGGTGACCACAACAGTTTGACCCCGGAGTTCGCCGTACCATGTCTGAACAGTACTAATGATTGCCATGAGTTCCAAGACATTGAGCAAGCCTCCATCGGAGTCCACAAGCCGGATATCGACATGGAGTCGAGGTGGGCTCCCAAACCTTCATCGAAGTGTCCGTAACATGTGACATGTTCGACGAAACGGAAGGAGGGTCACACCCTGCATCACATAGGTGATGATTGACATCTCCTGTGACAGGAATCATAGGATTCAGTGACCTGCTGACCCAATGATGATTTAGATATCTCATTAAGGGTCTCAGTTGTAGTCGACCTCTTGGTGTGACATCCTGAGTGGAGGTCAGTAGGCCAATCAGAGATGCAAAGGTCAAGGTCGACTGACGAGAAAATCGAACAGAGGAAATTGTTCGTTGATTTTCTGCCAGCGTGCCTCTTGGGAATGTGCCAATGCTAGGTTGGTATCGTGGGATACCCCCAGAAAGGTACGTTGTTGTGTCGGTGTTAGCTCCAATTTCACCTCGTGTGAGAGATAACCCAAACATTCGAGGATGTGCCATACGAAGACCGTATGGCGACGGAGTTGGTCCCTGCACATGGATCAAAGAATCATCTACTTCTCTTGGTAGAAGTGATACTTGAATCCGGAGTTGTGCAGAAAGGACGCCACCAGACGGAACACTCTGGTGAAGACCCAAGGAGAAGTGGACCACCTGAACGGAAGAGCCCGGATTTGAAAGCGGCGAAAGCCGACCTAAAAACCGAAAACTTCAGGAAGTCAGAATGGATCGGGATATGCACAAGTATCCCTCAGACCCAATGAGGTCATCCACTTTCCCTTGCTCAGAGCATTCCTGATTGAACGGAAAGACTGCATGCGGAAATGCGGTGGCCGCTGCAAGAAGTCTTTGTTCAATGTGTGCAAGATATTATGAGCCAGTCCATATATGAGCTCCATATGTCGGAAAGGCATATAAATGCTGGCCAGAATATCAGGGTACTATCTCGACTCCTCATCTTGATCTGGGTCAAGTACAGAATGAGTACGAGAAGAAGCCATGGACCCTGGGTGTTGAATCGACAAGACCAACCCAGCTGAGGGCCGACGGTGCAGGTCCAACCCCATAGGTTGATGATGACCTTGACCTGACCCCAACTTTAATTGCCTATATCGGGTCAGTCCAGTTTGTTACTGATTAAATTCCTCCAAGAATAATATCAGCTTGAACCGGGTCATGACCTGACGACAAATGAGTTGGAAGTTGCTGACAAGCCAAGAATTAAGTCGCACCCGAAATAATAGGAGCTTGCCCAAGGATTCCAGGATGGACTGGTTGACTTGGCCACACACCAGGCAGTGATGACCTAGCTTGCATATATGGAAGTATAGAGCGTACAGTCCTCTGTCCAAGCAAGCGAAAGTCAAGCAGAGACCGGAAGGCGAAGGTCGACTGAAACTGTGTGTCAGATTTAAGACCGACTCCCCGGATGAGGGTGACCTAGATTCTGAGGTAGTACAAGAGTAACCCCTTGAACAGTAGGTCATGACCTCAGAGTTGGTGATGAAAAGGAAGTAGGTTAATGCCGAGTAGGCTGACCTACATAATATGGTTGACCCGAATGACCAGCAAAATAAGCCATATGAAAATATGAGCTGTTAAAGTGAGGTCGAGTGTAAACACTTAATCGAGAAATCATGGCAGAACTGCCCGACAACCATAATTAGTCATCACATGAGCTAAGCGAGGTCAAGTAGAGACCTGCTAAACAAATGGTAACAAAGCTAATGATCTGCAATAGCATCAGAAGCAATGTTTCACAAGCCTGTTAGGAAAGAAATTTCTTCTTGAATGCTAAAGGCTTGTGAGGATGATTTAACCTATCAATCACTGTGGAAATGGAAGTCAAGAACCAGTCCATATGTGATGAAAGAGTTACACCCTGACAGGAAACTTCCTAGAGGAAGCCTGCCCATCAACTCGACCCTGACCTTGCCCGGCATTTCGCTTGTGTTCGCTTTGCAAACATCCACAACAACTGGGTCAAGGTCAGCGGCCTTGAAATGGAATGAACCATGAATTATAGGCTTGAGACGAAGGTTTCTCCACCGAGAAAGAAGCATTGGATGAAGCCGGACGAAATAACGGCCTGGGCCCCATCCTCATTTGCCTTTCCTCTTGGGATTTGGGCCTAGCCAAAACCGACTTAAACATTTCTGTAAGACCATGAAAAGCCTTGGATGATGTTATAGTGCGGTTATCAGAAGGCGGTATGCAAACCATCATCATCAAACACTTAAGTGGTGGCGGTGGAGGACGCTCCATATCTGGAAATAGCATATAAATGCTGGCCAGAATATCCGAATACTTCCTCGAATCTTCGTCTTGATCTGGGTCAAGATCAGAAGCAGGAGTAACGGAAGGAGGAGGTCGGTGACCTGGATGATGACTAGACAAATCCAACGCATGTGAAGGAGACACAGGTACAGGACCATGCATGGCGTTATGCACTCCCTGCGGCGCCTCCAAAAGTAATTGTCTATATAATAAGTCCATTCGGCTTGTTGCTGATTCAACCGTTGGATAATATCAGCTTGAACCGGGTCATGACCTTCAGACAATTGGGTTGGAACTTGCCGATGAGCCAAGAGTTCAGTCGCAGTGGAAACCATTGGGGCTTGCCCCATTATTCCAGGACGAACTGGTTGACTGGGCCACATACCAGGAAGTGATGACCTAGATTGCATATATGGCGGTTGAGGACGAACAGACCTCTGGCCAAGCAAACGAGGATCACCTGAAGGCCGGAAGTGGAAATCTGGTATAGAAGGTGATGGTCGACTGATACTCTGTGTCAGATTTACGACCGACCCCGCAACCGAATAACCATGGGCCAGTTGAGGTTGACCTATATTCTGGTGTTGATCGTTCTTTTGAGGAACCCATTGAAAAATAGGTCGTGACCTCATGGCTGATGATATAGACGGCACTAGGTTAGGCCGAGTAGGCTGACCTAGATAATATGGTTGACCCGATTGACCAGCAAAATAAGCCATATCAGAATATGGGCTGCTAAATTGAGGTCGAGTGTAAACACTCTGATCGGGAATTCCAGGCACAGGTGCCTGATAACCATATGCCATCAGATCAGCTATGCTGTAATCCGCCACCCTTGTCGACGTAAGTAGGTCACCGGAAGTCGTAGTCGTCCTTGACATCTTCATCTGGTCCATGGCTACCCCCGAAGGAAGTAACTGCCCTGACCCCATTTCTCTATGTAGGTCAGAAGCAGAAACTCGAAACTGACTAACAGAAGACTTCAAATGGGCCGAAGTCAAAAGTAGGTCAGACTCAGTAGCAGACACCTGACCTGCAGAAACCGACACAATAGGACAACATAGTCCCGTGTGTGGATCTGAGGTCGCATGTCCGGAAACATCTGTCCCAGAAATCGTCTGCGGCATGGCTCGTCTCCGAAGGTGACTCCATCAGGATGACCTCTCCACAAGATCTGATGATTTGTCCGAGGTCACCTCATCCAATCTCCCCAAAACCTGGCCTGGTTTAGTCTTCCTTCCTGAAAGAAGATAAGCAAAAAATCGACCATAGAGGTCCATGTCCCCCGCTAGCAGCACCAGTTATGGTGGATTACATCCACCATAACTGGCGCTGCTGCTGCGGGGGCCATGGACCTCTATGGTCGATTTTATTTGGTCGATGAAATCTCATATCATTGATGAAGAGTATGATTTGAAAATGGAGATATCGCTGATGAGCTTAACATAATCTAATACTGCGGATGGCACCCAGATTGGATTATGCACATCCATAAAACATAATACCAACTGTCCTCTCACCAATGTCCATGCACTCCCCAGGCTTGAAGTAGATTGGTTGAATCGTTCTAGAGTTATTGTCCAGACAAGATCTAAATGCTGAAAATCTAAGATGACTGATGGTGGCCATCTTGGATTACACAGGTAACTGCAAAGCAATGATAACTGTCCTCTCACCGATGTGAAGCCAAACTGCAAGTTTGAAGTCGATCAGTTGAATTATTCTAGATTTGTTGTCCAGACAAGATGCAACTGCTTAAAATGCAACATAATCCAATATCGCTGGTAGTTGGCAGCCAAATTGGATTATGCTCGTTCATGAAACACAATCCTAACCGGGATCTCATCAAGGTCAAGGACTTCCCAAGTTTGAAGTAGATCAGTTGAATCGTATCCCAGCTATTGTCCGGACAAGATCAAACTGCTTAAAATCCAATGAAATCCAGTATGGCTGATGGTGGCCATATTGGATTAAGCATGTCCTTGAAAAACCATCCTAATCCTCCTCTCAACAATGTCAAGGCACTCCCCAGGTATGAAGTAGATCGGTTGAATCGTTCTCGAGTTATTGTCCGGACAAGATCCAACTGCTTATAATCCAATATGGCTGACAGCGGCCATATTAGATTACGCACATTGCTGAAAAACAATCCCAACCGTCCTCTCACCATGTCAAGGCACACCCCAAGTTTAAAGTTGATCGGTTAAATCGTTCACGAGTTATTGTCCGGGCAAGAAAATCTAAGATCCAACTGCTTATAATCCAATATGGCTGACGGCGGCCATATTGGATTATGCACATTGCTGAAAAACAATCCCAACCGTCTTCTCACCGATGTCAAGGCACTCCCCAAGTTTGAAGTAAATCAGTTGAATCGTACTCCAGTTATTGTCCGGACAAGATCAAACTGCTTAAAATCCAATGAAATCTATGGCTGATGGTGGCCATATTGGATTAAGCACGTCCTTGAAAAACAAGCCTAATCCTCCTCTCAACAATGTTAAGGCACTCCCCACATACCCATATTGGATTATGCACATTGGTGAAAAACAATCCCAACCGTCCTCTCACCGATGTCAAGGCACTCCCCAAGTTTGAAGTAGATCAGTTGAATCGTACTCCACAGTTATTGTCCGGACAAGATCAAACTGCTTAAAATCCAATGAAATCCAGTATGGCTGATGGTGGCCATATTGGAATTAAGCACGTCCTTGAAAAACAATCCTAATCCTCCTCTCAACAATGTTAAGGCACTCCCCACATATGAAGTAGATCAGTTGAATCGTTCTTGAGTTATTGTCCGGACAAGATCCAACTGCTTATAATGCAATATGGCTGACGGCGGCCATATTAGATTACGCACATTGCTGAAAAACAATCCCAACCGTCCTCTCACCAATGTCAAGGCACACCCCCAGTTTGAAGTTGATCGGTTAAATCATTCACGAGTTATTGTCCGCACAAGAAAATCTGTGATCCAACTGCTTATAATGCAATATGGCTGACGGCGGCCATATTAGATTACGCACATTGCTGAAAAACAATCCCAACCGTCCTCTCATCAATGTCAAGGCACACCCCAAGTTTGAAGGTGATCGGTTAAATCGTTCACGAGTTATTGTCCGGACAAGAAAATCTAAGATCCAACTGCCTATAATCCAAAATGGCTGACGGCGGCCATATTGGATTATGCACATTGCTGAAACACAATCCCAACCGTCCTCTCGCCAATGTCAAGGCACACCCCAAGTTTGAAGTTGATCGGTTAAATCGTTCACGAGTTATTGTCCGGACAAGAAAATCTTACGGAATTACGGAATTTCGGAATTACGGACACCGGTGTTTCTAATATCCCCCCCTACTAAGTAGCGGGGGACAACAAAGGATTAGTGGGGAAGGAGAAAGGTGGTTGATCTTTATTTAAGAACACAGGAAGGAAGCAATCAGAGATTGCTCAATTGTATGCCCCCCCTTCCACTTTAATCCGACACTGCCCCGCCATTGTTCTGTTCTTTATTGGTTGGTGGAGGCCTAATTTGGATAATTATAAAAATTCTGTTTCAGTCACTTTTTTGCCATGTCTCACATAATACATATTCCAAATATCAAGCAACAAGTGACAATACGATGCTTCGATGCAAGATGGTCGCCAGGGCTTTCGCCAAATCCAAAAATGTGACCTGGTTATGAGACCCACATTCCTTGGGAGTATATTGTGGTGAAATTATGAAGCGATCAGTGAATTTTGTACCCAATTCACTGTTTTTGGGGCAATTTCATACTTCAGGACCTATGTTGTCTGCTTTGGAATGTAGAATAACATATAATATAGCCATTTTCCTGGTTCAAATCAGTTATGGACTGAGATCCAGCTTGGACAAATAAATATATCCCATTCACTTAGGTTTAAACAAAGGGCCATAACTCTTGAAAATATAACCGAAAACAGAGAAACTTCACGCTACACACCTATGGGTCACTGACCACATATCATGCGTATTTCATACTTGTTCATACAATATTAACCGAGATGCAGCCCTACAAATCCCAATTCACAAAGATTTGAAGAAAAAAGGGCCAGAACTCTTGAAAATATAGGCGAAATGTGGAGAAACTTCACGCTGCACAACTACAGGGCACTGATCACATATCCTGCAAATTTCATAATTGTTCATACAATATTCACCGAGATCCAGCCCGGACAAGTTCCAATTCACAAAGATTTGAAGAAAAAAGGGCCATAACTCTTGAAAATATATGCGAAACGCGGAGAAACTTCACGCCGCACAACTACAGGGCACAGATCACATATCCTGCAAATTTCATAATTGTTCATACAATATTCACCGAGATCCAGCCCGGACAAGTTCCAATTCACAAAGATTTGAAGAAAAAAGGGCCATAACTCTTGAAAATATATGCGAAACGCGGAAAAAATTCACGCTGCACAACTACAGGGCACTGACCACACATCCTGCAAATTTCATAATTGTCCATACAATATTAACCGAGATCCAGCCCGGACAAGTCCCCGAATCCAATATGGCGTCATACATGGTGTGAGCGTAATTATCGCCAGCAGATAGACGGCCGCTGGACTCCTGCCTGCGTTGCAAATGCCGAAATTGAATCGACAGAAAACATCGACTAAATCATCTGAACTGACCACCGATAAAAACAGCCGATATAATCTCCGCAATACGCCATCGAATCCGTTTGAAGTTTTGCCAGTTGAATCGTCGTCGTTGTCAGGGAATACAAAAATGGCGACAAACACAACAACAAAGAGTACATCAGAGGACTCTAGTTACCGACTGGAAAAACTTATAAAGGCGCTAGATAGTAAGTTGTCGGGTAAACTAGATAACATTGAAGAAAATCTACAATCAATTCGTTCGGATATGGAGCATACGAAGTCCAGAGTTGCTGATGTCGAGAACCGGGTGTCCGACAATACCAAAGCCATTGAGGGACTTCAAGTTTCACAAAGAGAGCAGGATCTCCTCAACAGAATCACGGAACTGGAAAAACAGTCACTGCGGAAAGACCTGCACGACCGAAAGGTAAACCTTCTTATCTACGGTATTCCGTATGACGAAAAGTCTGAGGTTTCTGCTACGGACACTGAAAAAATATTCCGGCGATTTCTTGTAGAGGACTTGAACGTAAACAGCGAAATCGTGAAGCAAATGTTATTCCTTGTGGTTCACCGGTTGGGGACACCCCGTCATCACTCTGCCTCAGGTACTGAGAAAGCAAAAGCCCCACCAGGGATAATTGTTACATTCCATAAGATGGCTGACAGAGATTTGGTTCTCAACAACAGCAGTGAGCTGGCCGGCACCAAGAAATCCGTGAGAACTGATTTACCTGTTCCACTGAAAATCAAGCGGGGAAAACTGGCAACCACCGCCTTCACATTAAGGAAAGACAGAGGTCTCCAAACCAGAATACGAGTGGTGGATGTGGAAGTTATTCTTGAGGTGAGGAAGGACAGGTACTCTGCTTGGTCTTTATACAATGAGGAAACGAGTTAGAAGATTACATGCTTTACTTATACAGGTGTGTTTCTATCTGCCACTAGAATTCGTATGATATACTTTCCCACCTCTTACTATTGGACTAAGGACCTGGTAAATTTATTTACTTGTATAACATGTACAATGTTTAGGGTACATCACCTACCCTTTTTGCTGAAATATGAGCTATGTGCATTTGAAGATTGAATAATCTATACATAACTCATCAGCATGCCTGGATCAACCAAGATTATGATGTATATAATTGATTCAAACATGATATATAATTCTACATAGACGTCATCATGTGATCATTTGATGGTTTCATCTAACTTATAATCTTGGTATGGTTAGTGGGAAAACACTGGCATGTAATTTCATGTATATATGCTAATCTTCCTGCTTTAGTAAATGTGATTCCATCCAAACATGAAATAGTCATAATTCAATATTATGGACATGAAATTATGCTTTCATTATGCTTTCATAAATTCCTTGTTCTGTGTAGAGACATCTTAATGAAAACAATGTGCAATCAGACACTTATCTCCCATTGATCAGTTGAGTAGGGCCCTACTATCAAAATGACATCATATACATGTACATGTAATAAATATACCCAGGCTGTATGAACTACCAATGCACCATATATCCAACATAAACTTCTGCATTAAAACATTTGGAAATACTCACCTACATCCATCTGAGAAAGTTCATATGAGAATCTACAATTGAAATAAAACATTTCAGTTAGGCAAACTAGTTACACATTTTGCCAGGCACTCACCTCCTTCTGAATCAATAAACCTTGTGTACATGTCTGCCTGATATATTGAGACAGGTACAGCCCTTGTATAAGCATTCATCATATGTAAGAAATCTGATCTGAGGAATTCTTACTGTGTGTATGTTGTTATTTAAAATATTCCAGTCCTGGTAAATTTGTCTAACTGTATGACATGTTCATTGTGTATGGTATCTTGTGCATTCTAACATACGACTACTTGGGTATGACACTATTATCAAATGACATCTAGAAAAATACCACAATGTGCAATATCCACGTTTTATTTATTACTACAATATGTTTGTGTGATATTTTATCATGATTCTGTCTCTGTGTTATATTACACAAGAAACATGCCTGTAAAGGTATAGTTGATATATTTAGTGGGGAAAAAAACTGACATGTAATCTCATGCATAGATATTGGATATAAATTTCTAAATTATACAATATCATATGCGACTCATTCGAACGTGAAATTCAACACACTTGTGACTAAACAATTGTGATTATGCTTTCAAAAACGCCTTGTTTTGTCATCTCATCTCAATAAACATCATGTGCAATCAGATACTTACCTCCCTTTGACCGTTTGGGTGAGGTCCTATTGGCAAAATGCATTTAGACAGTTAAAACAATGCCACAAAGTGCAATATCCACATTTCATCTATTGTTACAATCTATCTGTGTGATATTTTATCACGATTTTGTTTTTGGTGTGATCCTGGTAAATTTATTTAATTGTATGACATGTACATTGTGTATGGTACCTTACCTACCTTGTTGATTGCATCTGAGCTATGTGCATTTTAACATTGAATAATCTATACATTACACATCAGCATGTCAGAACCAACAAATATTATGCTAAGTGGAGTAGATTCATTACATGATATGCAATTTTATTTATGAAAATTAGTGATCATGTTCATGATCCAAGGTTTGATAATGTCTTAATGTCTTGGCATGGTTGAAATATGTACTGATAAAACACTGGCCTATAATCTCAAAACTATATGCTAAAACTTAATTACCTCCCTTTGACCGTTTGGGTGAGGTCCTATTGGCAAAATAAATGTAAATGCATTTAGACAGTTAAAACAATGCCACAAAGTGCAATATCCACATTTCATCCATTGGTACAATATATCTGTGTGATATTTTATCATGATTTTGTTTTTGGTGTGATCCTGGTAAATTTATTTAATTGTATGACATGTACATTGTGTATGGTACCTTACCTACCTTGTTGATTGCATCTGAGCTATGTGCATTTTAACATTGAATAATCTATACATTACACATCAGCATGTCAGAACCAACAAATATTATGGTGAGTGGAGTAGATTCATTACATGATATGCAACTTTATTTATGAAAATTAGTGATCATGTTCATGATTTCAAGGTTTGATATGTCTTAATGTCTTGGCATGGTTGAAATATGTACTGATAAAACACTGGCCTATAACCTCAAAACTATATGCTAAAACTTCCAGAATTACAATGTTTTAGTGAAGGTGGCTCCATCCAAACATGAAATTCAACTTAATTATTAACAATTGTTAATATAGACAACTCAATCAAATATATGTCAATCAGTTACTTATCTCCCTTTGGCAATATGATAGTGTCCTATTATCCACATAAAATATAAAATATATTTAGAACAATGACATAAATTGCGTTGTTCACATTTAAATTCTTACTACAAGATATTCGTGAGGTATTTTATCGCGATTTTGTTTTTGGTGCGATCACTGAAGATGAAATTTATCACACTAATCCATATCAACTCCTGATAAACTTTGTGTACCTCTTTGTCGAAACTTATTGTGACTTCACATGAGCAATCAACATATGTATAGTACTTGTGTTGTGTTTGAGGAATTTATTTAATTGTATAACATGTATATTGTGTATCTTAAGATGAAATAATCAATACATATCTCATTAGCATGTCAGGATCAAACATGATTATGAAGTATAGTACTGATCCAATTTATAATCATGGAATGGTTGAATTATATGACGTATTCTATTTAAGGAATTCGTACTGTGTGTATGGTGTTATGTAAAACATTCCAGTCCTGGTAAATTTATGTATAACATGTACATTGTGTATGGTACCTTACCTGCTCTGGTAATGAAATCTCCGTCAAAAATATAGCAGTGACTTACCTCCCTTTGACCATATGGATAGAGTTCTATTATCAGTGTATGATATAAAATATGTTTAGAACAATTTATTAATACAGGCATTTGTGACGTCATATTACCATGCACATTTGTATATGCTTCTCTGTGTCACTGTTAATACTTCTACTTAATTAAATGTTTCAGTATGTTATAAACTGTATAAAAAGTTATAATGCGATTTGTCACATATTTTCTATTTCGTATGACACTATACATTGATCGTGACGAATATATGACACATATATAATACACATATTATATTATATTATATTGCCCGGACAAAAAATTCGGACGGACAGACGGACAGACGGACGGACAGACGGACAGACGGACGGACAAAGCGATCGCTATATGCCCCCCCTCTAGTTAGAGGGGGGGCATAATGACACCAAACTCCTATACTTATGGGGCTCTGCCAACACAGTACTCTGAACCATCTCACTCAAGTGTGAGAGGGAAGGTTGAGGAACAAAAGAATGCAGTCCTGTGTTCACAGTAACAATAGAACCGGTTTTGGCATATGCCCCCACAAGGTACAATTGGAAACAACATTAGGCCAGAGTTGACATTCACTGCACTAGTGTACTGATCAACAATGGCCATGACATGGCAGGCAAGCTGAATTGGGATCAGAATCTGGTTTCTTCTGGCCACAAATACAGCAAAATTTTGACACCATATCATTCAATTCCAAAAGTATACTTCCCAGCAGTTGTCTTATAGATGACTTGAACCACTTTAGATGATTCTCTGTTATATGGAAAGCTGTAAATCTTCACTTTGACTGGAGCTTTTTCTAAGCACTACTCTACAGCACAGAGGAAGTAAAGGAGAGGAAGTGCATGGCCTAGGGATACTTGCGCATGGGCAGTGGCACAGGAAATACTGTGGGATGTTTCATTTTCTTTACTTGAGTAGGGGTGCTAGGCACTATACCCATATGTCAGTAAGGTTGGTTTTTATTGCGTAAAAAATATATAGTAGCTAAACCGAACACAGTTCTGCAGATATAGTTGGTTACATTCAGGCATATAGGACAGAAATAAAAATTAATATATCTGTAAAAGGGGCAGAACTCTGTAAAATATGGGCCGAGGGAAGCGACTTTCAATAGGCGTCTGACTTAGCACTAGATAAATAAGTGTTGAAAATTTGGTGGCTGTATCTCACACGGTTTTGCCTAAAATGCGTTAATGGACGGACGGACGTATGGACGTACGGACGGACGGATGGACATGGCAACGACAATACCCCGAGGCCAAAATGGCCGAGGGGTAAAAACGACTTCACACCCCCACTGGTGAATTTTGTTTCTTCTGAAATGGACCCATGAAAATCCACATAGAATTTCTGCATTTTCCAGAGGACCATTAAACTGGTCACTGTGAAACATTTTGCTTGATTATTCTAGAAAGCACCACTGTGCAAAAATGAAGCCTTTTTTTTTTAAGAGTCTGGTAAAAATATTCCTGGTCATATCCCTGTTAGATACTGCACATATATCCAGGAGGACTACGTGTCACATGTACACCTGGAAAGGGGTGAGGTGGGAGAATGTAGAAGGAGCCAAACGATTTTACCTTGAATTTTGAGTTGTGACGGTCTCAAATTATTCAACCACTGTTAGACCACCTTTCAGCTAAATGAAATGAAACGATTAGACTGAAGGGCACTTTGTCAACATGCTGAATAGCGGCAGAATATTTTCTGAAATCTTGTTTCTAAAGTGTGTTTTGAAAAGTGCTTGAATTGTACCTTAATTGCAGGGGGATTAGGGTGATGGCCAAGTCTAGAATAAAACAAGAAATTATTGCCGTGCGAAGAATAAAGGGCCATAAATCTGTGGAAAATCAATGTAAGTCGTAAAAGAACTGACAGTGTACGGTACATTAGCAAAGTAATAAGCAGCTTCCACGTAAGTTTAGGAATTGTCCTTCAAACAGTATAACCAAGATAGAGACTGGACAAGAAATTGTTGCTCGACAGACAATAAAGGGCCATAACTCCATTAGAAATCATCAAAATGTGTAAAAAACACATCCCAGACCATGTGAGACCTGTACACGAGGTGCTGTAAATTCATGGTGAATTACAGAATAATTGCCCAGTGGTAAAGTCCAGGGATTAAAAACAAAAAAGTTACATGTAATAAGTATCTTCCATAAAAGTAACGGAGCTGTCTATCAAATAGTAACCGAGATATGGACTGAGCAAGAAATTGTTGAGTGAGTGAATATGATTTTTTCATTATTTCAGTCATATCACGACATTGGTTCCTATTCCTTTCCACACCCGGAAACCATACGAGTAGAGTCCTATTCCTTTAATACCCGGGACCCTACAGGTGGGGTCCCATTCTTTTTCGCACCCGGGAATCCCACGGGTGCCCCAGTTAGGTGCCTCTTACGACAGCTCTCTGAGGAGCTGAGGCCTATTCTTACCATGACCTGGAGTGTGTACAACGACACCCCAGGTCAATCCCCGGGGCAAGAAGATAGACGCATGAATACATGACAGGACGTACTTGCAGATTACAAGACACCACAGTCACATGGGCTGAGGAATTATTAGTGAAATATTGATATTTGGTAATTTTCTATACATGTACCAGCATATGGACATTAATTCTTACGTGCTCTTCGGTCTTCTTGCCCTGTCTGTGGCATTGACCATGAAGTGGTAAACATCAGCCTCGTCGAATGGAAATACCAGTTGAACATTGGCCCTACCATTAACAACTGAGCTTATGTTGAATATTGACTGGATCTGTAAGACAAAATAATTGAGAGCCAAGGTTAATGTCAATTTCAACAATATTTCAGTCATATCATGACGAACCAACAAGGCATCACCCAGCTAAGTTGCGTTCGTGTCACTTCAAAGAAGCAAATCTTTGAGGCAACATGAAACCAGACACACACCATCCGCCCTGTTACTCAATATTACTGCATGTTGATTAAAGACTTCATCATTCTGGACTTGAATATCCCAAGGGAAGGAGATCTTGTAATATTTTGGTCGAGGGAGTTCCACAACTTTGCTCCTGTATAGCTCAAGCTTTGCATCATATAGCATGTTTTGGGTCGAGGAAGGTACAGTTTGGTGCTCACAGTTGACCTGAGTTCTTGTTGTAACTACATTTACAATGAGGATAGCTCACAAGACACAGACAGGACGTTTTAAATTGGTGCAAAAAGTCAAGTGCAATTACACCACATTATCAAGTTCCTGTTACTTCTCAGCAAAATGCATTGAAGTAACAGGAAGCCATGCCCACTGGGCACCCACCAAACACCCGCAACAAAGTAATACAAGAAGCTGATAACATCTACATAACAGCAACCACTCACTTAGTCCATTTGGTATTGCCAAAGATCCATGTAATTTCACCATTCAACACTTTTGAACCCTTCCTGGCTGGGGGGGGGGGGGTCAATTTCCGCCACAATGAACAAATATTAGGAGATAAAACTTTGTGACTTTTCCTCTTTTTATATTAGGGACATTTTGAGTCTAATTGCATACCCCTCTGTACTGAGGATAATGGGCAAATTCAAAATAATGGCCATGCGTGTGTGACTGAAAAGTTGCGTTTTTGTCGGGTTTTTTTTTTCAAAACTGTTGCCTTTTTATGCATAAAAGCATGGACCCTATACCTTGTCTGGACGGGAAATACAGCTTCACTTCAAAGGCTAATCCCCTGTTTAGCCCCGCCCCCATTGACCATGCTAGCCACAGATATCAACGTCACCTCGGCGGTGGCCATCTTGTGTAACGCGAAAAAGTTTTCATCTGAAATAGTTTCCGAACAATTTTATATCTGAACTGTATTTTGGGGAATTTTGTCATTGATGCTATCAGGCAAGTTGAGTTTAATATTTGTTTTCATATGTCTTCTTCGCTTGGTGAAAAGACTTCAATATGTTGTTGTTGATTTTGCTTAGGGGAGAGAATTTGTGTTATATGAAATTTCATTCTTCAGTTTTTGTCAGAACATATTCATCGAAGATAGGTCAAGAGTTATTATGTTTGTGTCTCAAATCTTCACCTGTTATCACTTAAATGCCAATATCCTCCATTTGGAGATCTCCTGCAAACAAAATTATCTCCCCTGATCGCTGCGTCGATCGTCCGCCAGGTGGCGTGCTCTCCGCGCATGTCCATCACTCTTTTTCCTTTGCAGTCTTGGCAACAAGACCTGTTTTGAAAGAGCTCCTGTAAACAGTAACTTTTGGTTGTTATAGACGCACCCTAGGGTTTTTTTTTTTGGTCTGTAAGTCAGTATGGCTAACGTAGTCACCCAAACTATCAAGAATAGTAAGAGATGTGAATCATGTCGTCAGTTTTGGCCCGTAAGGGACTCAGATTCTTTCTGTTTCAAATGCAGGGCACAGATTTGCTACAGGCAGAGTACCTGTGCCGAGTGTGCAGACTGGAACGACGCTACCTGGGTTAGCTATGCTGCAACAAGACGTAGTCAACTATTGAAGGCAGCCGGTGACCAGAGGAAAGGACCTGTTGAAAAAGCAGAAGCTAATCAGGCCCTTATCCACGACTTATCGCTAAACGAAGACTTACACCCCAGTGGCACAGTCTTACAGTCGACGGTACCTTCAAAAGACAAGGTGCAGACCAGTCAAGCCCAAGCCACGGCGATACGGTTTACTTCTACTGCACCGGCTAGAGTGCTGGCACGGACTCCACTAGACAGCCCCGTCACAGCGGATCAAAGCGAGTCCTCGGATATCAACTCCCGTTCATCCAAGTCCCCAAGGAACCGCCGTACCCTGGAGACACAGACGGACACGGCGAAGAAGGCAGTCCGAGAATCAAGATAACGGACTCCACCACTACAGCGGGACCCCGGCTCAAGCACAGCTCACCGGGACCACGGCACGGAGAAGTCACGGCTCTATACGGGACGCCGGGATTCGGACAAGCCAAGGGCCTACAGGGAACACCGGGATTCCAAGGAATCACGGCCCTATCCAGACCGCCGGGACTCCGACACCGGAGCACCGCGGGAGGAAACTACAGCCCGGAGCCGTACCACGGAACGGGAGACCACACGGACCTATCCAGCACACCGAGAGTCTACATCTGAGCAGAACGGACTTGTACAGATCACCGAGACTCCACATCCAAGAAGTCACGGACTTATGAGGAACGGACTCAGCCAGAACGCCGTGAGCCGGCCTCTACTCCAGCTTGGACCCGTACAACGGAGCCACACCTCGGTACTACGGCAAGCAGATCTCGTAAACGAAGTCGCACACCGTTACAATGCCGAGATTCCTATCCTGTACGTCATCATCGGGAGAGGGACCGTCCCATACGTCGGACCCCTTCACCTAGTCCAGCCTACCGGAGTCGGTACCATAGGAACCATACCCCGGAGCGACCTTACACCAGACGAGGGAGAAGCCGTTCACCGGTTTCCCGTCAACAGGTACGCACTGATGGCGAGGAGCGGACGTCTACCCCCCATCACCGTAGCCCGGAGCACCGGGTTAGACCGGAGCATCGGGATAAACGAAAGTCCAGAGGTGAACAGGAACCCGTGGATCACCATTCCACTGCACTCAAGGAACAAACTTCTGCTCCAAGGATACCTAGCTTGGTCAAGAAGCACAGTCATCTCCCGGCTACACAGCCCCTTACCGTGGTAGAGGTCTCTTCACCGGAGACCCGTGAGATGACACGACCCCATCCTTCTAGCGACGCAGACTCAGGATCGGACTACGAGGATTACGCACGACGTTCCACTCACTCGCCATCCTCGTCTCATACAGAGTCACCTCCCTCCCATCAGTCGGAGGTAGAAGACAAGAATAAGGACGGGCTACCTTTTAAAGCCAGGATAGCGGCGGTACACACGCTGGTTCCAGAGATGCCCAGACCGGCGGTCGGCGATGACAAGCAGCCAGCTGACCCCGTCCGGAAACGGAGAAAACTTACAGCGGCATCTCTCTACGGACTGAACAAGCCTTCTGAGGAGGAAGCTGCGCCAACCTGCGCACCATCCCCGGCATCAGCTACCCTATATGAGCCACTGGATTGACAGCTAAAGACTCCGAAATCTCTCCAGAAGCCCGGTCCTTTCAAGACTTACACCCTTCACGGAGACAATCTACCGTTCAAGGCCCCGAAGTCGGACCCGGATCTTGACAGACTGTTGAACTTCACAAAGACACCAGCGGTGGTACTTCAACAGAAGCAGGCCTGTGCTGGAGAGGACATGATGCTGACACAACACAGAATTACATCATACTCCGATTGGTTCCTGACGGCTATTTCCAGGGTGATTCGGGATCCAGACAAAAAGCATAAAGATGGATCCCTGACCTTCTCACAACCCAAGATGGAGTTTCTCAGCGCCTTTATCGACTCCATGAACAAGTCTAATGTGGATCTCATGGAAACAGGGGCTTTTACCTATGCGACGATGGTGCAGGCTCGACGAGCTGCATACCTGAAACATCCCAAGTCTGAGGTTTTGGAATCGGTAAAGAACGAATTGGCACAGCAACCTCTGTCATCCGAGTATCTCTTTAACCAAGCCATTTCCACAGTCATGCCTGCCGTCAATGACGAGAAGACTTCCCGCATTATCGGAGCCCTAGCTTACAGCAAAAGTAAAGGCAAGGGCAAAGGGTAAAGGTCAAGGCAAGTCGACCAGAGGAGGACGTTCTGCACAGCCGTCACGTCTAGACTCGGGCAGTCTACCCAAGCAGGACAGCCAGCAGAATTTTCGTTCCTACGGGAAAGGACAGTTTCGTGGCAGAGGAGGGAAGTTTTCCAACCGGGGCAAAGGAAAGCCCGACCGTCGGAATTGACGGTCCCCAGCCTCAGCTTTTAACCCATCATCATCATCCTTTCATCCTTCCAGAATTCCAGGTATTCAATCATCCGGTCGTGGGCGGACGTCTACGGATCTTCTGGCGGAACTGGAAGCTTATCACAGACGACAAGTGGGTCGCCAGATCTCTCAGAGATGGAGTTTTCCTCACCTTTCTAGAGTACCCCAGGCTCATCACCAGACCCAAACCATCACGTCTTCCAGTTCGGCCAGAACATGTACGGACATTACTGGAGTCAGTACAAGTGTTATTGGACAAGGGCGCTGTCAGGGAATTACCCGTGGAAGAAGCAAGTCCAGGATTCTACAGTCCTGTCTTCCTCGTTCCCAAGAAGGACACAGATCAGCTTCGCATGATTATAGATCTACGTCGACTCAACGACACTCTAGCGCCACCTCCACACTTCAAAATGACATCAGTTCCAGCATTACGGTCCCGCCTAAAACCGGACGATTGGCTAGCCTCCATCGACCTCCAGGATGCATACCTTCATGTTCCCATTCATCAACATCATTGTCGATATCTTCGATTCGTCATTGCCGGGAGACGGTTCGAGTGGCAGGTCCTGCCGTTCGGCATCTCCATCACCCCTTGGTGCTTCACAAGAATCACGTCACCAATCATGATCTTCCTTCACCTAAGGGGTATCAACATAGAGGCATACATCGACGACATCCTTGTGTGCGGGTCAAGGAAGTCAGCACTCAAGTCCCAGATACAATTCATCATTCAACTCCTGAGGTATCTCGGATTCATCCCACATCCAACAAAGTCGGAACTAGAGCCTGCTCAGAGACGACAATACATCGGAGCAGTATTCGACACACAGAGGCGGATCATCCTGCCCCCGGAAGAACGTTGGACAAAGATACAGTCTATCATCCAAAGATTTTTATCTTTCCAATCACAACCCTTACGTCTTTGGCAAAGTCTACTGGGATTGCTG
Source organism: Hanleya hanleyi (assembly GCA_036873755.1). Classification (NCBI taxonomy): domain Eukaryota; kingdom Metazoa; phylum Mollusca; class Polyplacophora; order Lepidopleurida; family Hanleyidae; genus Hanleya; species Hanleya hanleyi. The sequence continues at coordinate 38,625 of JAVTVY010027080.1, forward strand.
ACATCAACTCAGGATCTGACACAGTACGGACGACTTCAGCTGCGACCGTTACAGTTCCACCTGCAGCCGTATCTAAGAGCTTCGGCCATCAACCCCCGAGTACCAGTTCCTCAGCACCTGCATCAGTTTCTGGAATGGTGACAGTCCAGGGAGAACGTCATGTTCGGGATTCCACTCCGCTGGTCACCATCGAACAAGAATCTATTCTCCGACGCATCACTCACGGGCTGGGGAGCCCATCTGGGAGAGTTAAAGATAGCCGGCAGGTGGTCTCCACAACAAAAGACACTACACATCAATGTTCTGGAGATGGCAGCAGTGAACATGGCAGTCCAGCACTGGAGCCCTCAACTGTTCGGCAGCTCTCTGATGATCGCATCAGACAACACGACAGTAGTAAGCTACATCAACAAGCTGGGGGGAACGAAGTCCCGACTGCTGTTCCAGGAGACATGGTCTCTTTTCACCTGGGCACAGATTCATCAGTGCCGGATCCGAGCACGACATGTACCCGGTCACCTGAACGTCATTGCAGACAGTCTTTCACGCCCGGACAAAGTCCTACAAACGGAGTGGCATCTCCACACAGAGGCCTTTCGTCAAGTGTCATCGATTTGGGAACAGCCCCTAGTAGACCTGTTCGCAACAAGGGACAATACTCAGCTACCAATCTTCGTCAGCCCGATGCTCGACCCGCTAGCCTGGGCAGTCGACACCATGTCAATCAGTTGGGACAACCTCATTGCCTACGCATTTCCACCGATAGCGCTTATTCAGGCAGTCTTGAACAAGATAACAGAGCACAACAGTGTTATCCTCCTCGTGGTACCATGGTGGCCGAATCGCCCATGGTTCCCATCACTAGTCCAGCTACTGACCGACTTCCCTCGTCAGCTACCTCCGTGGCGCCGACTACTAGACCAACGGCCAGGTATCCTACACCACGATCCACAGTGGCTCAACCTTCACGCCTGCAGATTATCAGGGAATCCCTTGCAGACCAGGGATTTTCAAAGCCAGTTACAGAGGCGATGGCGACAGCAAACAGACCATCCACCTCTAGACTTTACCAGGCCAAGTGGGCTTACTTCCATACCTGGTGTGGGACCAGAGACATCGATCCCTACACTGCCTCTGTTCCAGTGATAGCTGATTTCCTATTGCACCTGCATCGGGACAAGGAATTCAAGTTAAGCACCATAGAAGGATACCATTCTGCATTATCCCGAGTCATAAGACTAACTTCAGGAATTGATATTGGACATGATATCAACGTTGCGGCTCTTCTCCAGTCCTTCGCCTTACGGTCCCGCCGGACAAGACAACTGCTACCGAAATGGGACCTTGGAGTTGTACTGAGTGCGTTTCTACGCCCACCATTTGAACCGTTACAGTCGGCTACGATCAAGGCACTGTCTTACAAGACAGTCTTCTTAACAGCATTCGCTCTGGCCACTAGAGTCTCCGAGCTTCACGCATTGGAACGCAGCTCCCTGGCATGGACCGCTGGTTGGAAAACTATATCCTTCCGTCCGATCCCGGAATTCATCGCCAAGAATGAATCAACACGTCAGGGACCATGTGCTCAAAGACTATATCAGATCCCAGCACTTACAGACTTCGTAGGCCCACTGGAGAACGACAGAGTATTATGTCCAGTTAGAGCCCTACGATGCTATTTACAGAGAACAGACTCTACTAGAAGATCTAGACGTCTCCTATTTCTATCACTACATCCGGGGGCATCTGCGGACATTACGAAAAATACAGTTGCATCTTGGTTAAGGAAGACGATACACTGGACATACCAACTCGCCATCGATGCTCCTCCCCTATTGTTGAAGGCATCATCTCATGAGATTAGAGCTATTGCTACGTCCTGGCCGCTCTGGAAAAACTTGTCACTGGACGAGATCGTTTAATCCTGTGCATGGACTGTAAACTCTACCTTCACTGACTATTATCTTAGGGACATGTCTGTACAAACAGACAGGGTGACTACGTTGGGCCCGTTAGCAGTAGCCCAGCGTATAGTCCACTAATTCCATCAAGAAAAGAGGGGGGGGGGGGCGCCGCTCAAGCAAGCAAGATCCCGACAATTCGGTAAGTATAGAAGACATACCATGCCGGAGACGAAGGGACTTCAAGGCATCACGATGGCATCTGATTATCTAGCCAAGTATGCGAGCAAACGGTAGGAGTCCACCTCTCGCCGCATTACTTGTAATACCTTGAACTCCCTACGCTTCTATACGACACGGGAATTATCAGGATATTATTAAGCATATTAGATTTACAAAATCAGAATAGGGCGTGCTCCGCTTAATCCAAAAGCAAGTCACAAGGCCGGCTACCCAACCTCCTCTGTTGGGAGTCTGGCATTTAAGTGATAACAGGTGAAGATTTGAGACACAAACATTAAACATTTATAAATAATGTTGGTGTTTGTTATCAAATCAAACCTGTTATCAACGTTGATTTGCCCAACCCATCCTCCCCTCTTTGCTCGGCCTTGACTCAAAACAGGTCTTGCTCAACATGGGAAAAAGAGTGATGGACATGCGCGGAGAGCACGCCACCTGGCGGACGATCGACGCAGCGATCAGGGGAGATAATTTTGTTTGCAGGAGATCTCCAAATGGAGGATATTGGCATTTAAGTGATAACAGGTTTCATTTGATAACAAACACCAACATTATTTATAAATGTTTAATTTTCACATATATTTTTGTATTCCCCAATAGATTATGGTTGTACATTTACCAAAATTGAAAAAAAAAATGTCTTAAAACTTCATTATTTTTCTCGTCTTTGCAATAGCGAGGTGACTGCTGTGCGAGCATCGAAGAATAGTACGATCATCTGCAACGGCTGGTATTCATTCCAGCCAGTATGGCATGCATCAGTCAGCTGATAAGCCCTGCTTTCATTGACACATGTTGATCTGCCTCGACTCCGAGCTGTATGCAGAGATTGAAGTGGATGTTTGTGAAAAATCTGGAAAAATACTATCCTAGCACCTTAGGCCGGGGTCCAGGGGCCGCCTAGGCCCCTGGAAGCTCAGGGGTCCTAGATGGTTGGAGATGCATTCTAGGCGATTTCTGGGGAATAAAACTGCAGATTGTCATCTAAATTCAAGTCACTTTTTTATATTGATTTTCCCTTGTAACCAAATATTTTGGGTACATAATTCAGACTACTGGACAAAAAAGTGCTATCCAACACAGCAAGCATGAATGACAGCAAACAGACAGGGTAAAGTCTCATTAGACTTGAGAAGTTTTCGACATGTTTTGCACGTTTAGAATGAATTTTCAAGTCACTCTTACCAGTTGCACCATATGCACAAGGCACAGCTAGGGATATCAATTTTTACGGATGTAGTCAGACAAGTAGTCGCCACTGATATCATTTTCCTCCAGCCATGACCATTTAAATTTGTTTTTCACTCCAGTTTCTAAGTCCTGAGGTCAGTCGTCCTGTCAACAATTTTGTACATTGCGGACTTCAAACTATAAATTCGTCGGACATCGACGTCAATAGTACTGTCAAACTTCGTCATAAAAACTGCCGCCAACGAACACGAGATTACCCCAGTTATATGTGCCTTCAGCATTATTAGGAACGATCGCAATTGGCAAAACAGTATAAACGCACATGCGAAGAAATTGGGAACAAGGTAACGCACTGCTTTCAGTTACATTCACTGGAACCCGCACTCGGTTCCTCTGCAGACAAAGCTACAGGCAGCCAGCATAGTCTGACCTACTTTACGCGCGAAGCTGCATACAAGCGGAGTCTATCTTGGGGCATACCTCTCTGCGGGGAGATCGCACTGTGCTGAAAATTTAATGTCGGCAAGCGCGAATTGCTTTATATTTCTAAGATATTAAACTTTAAACTACGGAGATACGTACGTAACTTGAATTTTGATCACAGAATATACATTTTTGGGGCATTCTCGAACCCACGCCATCTGAGGATTTTCCGTTTACTAGAATGGTTTAAATCATATCGACGAAAACAGCAACAACAACAACAACAACATGAACTGATACAGATAACTGGCAAATCCGGAATTTTTTTGAGATTCTGAAAAATCCGGAAATCCGGATATATCCGGAAGACTTCAATCTCTGTGTATGATGGCCGAGAAGGGCCATCGCGTGTTTGGCATTAGAACATGAAATTCAAAAGGCGAAGATGCGAAGTTACGATGCGATGCGCGAAGATACGATGCGAAGATACGATGCGAAGCGCGAAGTTACGATGCGAAGATGCGATGATGGAAAAAGGCGAAGATGCGAAGTTACGATGCGATGCGCGAAGTTACGATACGAAGATGTGATGATGGAAAAAGGCGAAGATGCGAAGTTACGATGCGATGCGCGAAGGTACGATGCGAAGATGCGAAGTTACGATGCGAAAATACGATGCGAAGATGCGAAGTTACGATGCGAAGATGCAAAGCGCGAAGATGCGAAGCGTGAAGATGCGAAGTTACGATGCGAAGATGAGAAGATACGATGCGAAGCGCGAAGATGTGAAGTTACGATGCGAAGTGCAAAGATGCGAAGTTACGATGCGAAGCGCGAAGATGTGAAGTTACGATGCGAAGTGGATTTTGATCACAGAATATACATTTTTGGGGCATTCTCGAACCCACGCCATCTGAGGATTTTCCGTTTACTAGAATGGTTTAAATCATATCGACGAAAACAGCAACAACAACAACAACAACATGAACTGATACAGATAACTGGCAAATCCGGAATTTTTTTGAGATTCTGAAAAATCCGGAAATCCGGATATATCCGGAAGACTTCAATCTCTGTGTATGATGGCCGAGAAGGGCCATCGCGTGTTTGGCATTAGAACATGAAATTCAAAAGGCGAAGATGCGAAGTTACGATGCGATGCGCGAAGATACGATGCGAAGATACGATGCGAAGCGCGAAGTTACGATGCGAAGATGCGATGATGGAAAAAGGCGAAGATGCGAAGTTACGATGCGATGCGCGAAGTTACGATGCGAAGATGCGATGATGGAAAAAGGCGAAGATGCGAAGATGCGAAGTTACGATGCGATGCGCGAAGGTACGATGCGAAGATGCGAAGTTACGATGCGAAGATGCGAAGCGCGAAGATGCGAAGTTACGATGCGAAGATGCGAAGATGCGAAGATACGATGCGAAGATGCGAAGTTACGATGCGAAGATGCGAAGCGCGAAGATGCGAAGTTACGATGCGAAGATGCGAAGATGCGAAGCGCGAAGATGCGAAGTTACGATGCGAAGATGAGAAGATGCGAAGATACGATGCGAAGATGCGAAGCGCGAAGATGCGAAGTTACGATGCGAAGATGCGAAGCGCGAAGATGCGAAGATGCGAAGCGCGAAGATGCGAAGTTACGATGCGAAGATGCGAAGCGCGAAGATGCGAAGTTACGATGCGAAGATGCGAAGCGCGAAGATGCGAAGTTACGATGCGAAGATGCGAAGCGCGAAGATGCGAAGATGCGAAGTTACCTGTACAATAGGAACATATACGTTTATTCTAAATATGAAATACAGTCTATCTTATCTTCTTTTTTGGAAAGAAAACCCGAAACATGATAGTACTCTAGATTCTCTCGAACCATTCTTGACATGCTATGTTCATCTGAACAGTTTCGTCGGAGGAATGGTCAAACTATATTGAATTAGATCTAGATGTGGACAGGACATTACTATTAGCTGTGTATATGAATGTAGTGTGGTACAAAAACGTGTTTTGAAGACGAGCCATTGCGATACAGGTATTTACACAATGTGAGCATTCAGAGCATTTCGACATTCAACCTAACGTTGTTTCCCAAATATATTAAAATAAGGCTTTTCGTCGACCAAAACAATAATCTCCAATAATTTGAAGGGAACGAGAAATTTGTCGCTTTAGTCGAATTAACGATCCAGGTTATTATGGAAATGAATGAGTTGTACAAATGTTTAAATACAGTCACGTCGCCAGTTCCGATCTAGCGTCCGACCAACTTCCCGAAACATCCCTTCTTGAGACAACCAAGATAACGCGAAATCTTAAAACATTTGGTGCAGTCGAACCAGTTGATCTTCCTTCCAATCATGGTTAGGTCTATTTATATTATGCATTCATTGGTTTTGTTAGGAGAAAGCTTTGCAGAGCCACCCCAAACATACGAATACATCGATGTGTGTACAAACACCACGACCTGTGGTCATGAAAAAAAAAAGAAAAAAAAAACAAAAAACAGTGTCATCTGCTAGCGCTTCCGATCAAAGTGTTGATCAACCTGGGAATGATTATGATGGTCAGTTGCATAAAAATGAAATTTATAGTTCATCAAAATATGCTCCTATTTATACGGAGGATTTTCTCTTGTAACAAAATATGACCACATTTTGGTGAACTATAAATTTCATTTTTATTCAACTGACTATCATAATCTTTTCCAGGTTGATCAACACTTTGATCCGAAGCGCTGGCAGATGACACCGTTTTTTGTGGGTTTTTTCCTTCATGACTACAGGTCGTGGTGTTTGTACGCAGATCGGTGTATTCGTGTGTATGGGGTGGCTCTGCACAGATTTCTCCTAACAAAACCAATAAATGCATAATATAAATAGACCTAACCATGATTTGAAGGCAGATCAACTTGTTCGACTGCACCAAATGTTTTAAGATTTCGCGTTATCTTGGTTGCGACAAGAAGGGATGTTTCGGGAAGTTGGTTGGAACTGACACTAGATCGGAACTGGCGACGTGACTGTATTTAAACATTTGCACAACTCATTCATTTCCATAATAAAGAAAACCTGGATCGTTAATTCGACTGAAGCTACAAATTTCTCGTTCTCTTCAAAATTTCGCTAGAAATTAATTGCCGATTATTGCTTTGGTCGACGAAAAGCCGTATTTTAATATATTTGAGAAACAACGTTAGATTGAATGTCAAAATGCTCTGAATGCTCACATTGTGTAAATTCCTGTATCGCAATGGCTTGTCTTCAAAACAGTGGACACGTTGTTTACCATACTACATTCATATACACAGCTAATAGTAATGTCCTGTCCACATCTAGATCTAATTCAATACAGTTTGACCATTCCTCCGACGAAACTGTTCAGATGAACATAGCATGTCAAGAATGGTTCGAGAGAATATTGAGTACTATCATGTTTCGGGTTTTCTTTCCAAAAAAGAAGATAAGATAGACTGTATTTCATATTTAGAATAAACGTATATGTTCCTATTGTACAGGTAACTTCGCATCTTCGCGCTTCGCATCTTCGCATCGTAACTTCGCATCATAACTTCGCATCTTCGCGCTTTGCATCTTCGCATGGTAACTTCGCATCGTATCTTCGCATCGTAACTTCGCATCGTAACTTCGCATCGTAACTTCGCGCTTCACATCGTATCTTCGCATCGTACCTTCGCGCATCGCATCGTAACTTCGCATCATAACTTCGCGCATCGCATCGTAACTTCACCTTTTTCCATCATCGCATCTTCACATCGTAACTTCGCGCTTCGCATCGTATCTTCGCATCGTATCTTCGCGCATCGCATCGTAACTTTCATGTTCTAATGCCAAACACGCGATGGCCCTTCTCGGCCATCATAGAGCTGTGATAGAAGGCACACCCCCTTACCCTGTATACACCTATAACAGCTAGAGTTTCTAAGTTAATCAACACGCTGATAAGGCTTGATAAGAGACTTGTTTCCTCCAGTCGCGGCAAGGATGGAAATAAGCACATCAAAGTAGAAAAGCTGTGTTTCCCATTCCGTCAAGGTAGAGGGTCCTTGATAAAACAGTTCCCAAAAGTATTTTATTTCACATCAGATAATTATTTTTTAATTTATTGTGTAGTTTTAGTGAGAAGATGTGTGTAAATGGAAAAATTAGCAAAATTTGACCAAAAAAATTGTCAAAAAAAATGCCTTCTTGGATTTTTTTTTTATGTTTTCTGATAGAGCATGACCGAAAGATAGAGTGTGGTAAGTTTCAGCACTCTAGCGTTAGGGATAATGAAAATATATAGGGGGATACTTTCTGCCCCTCCCCAGCTAGGCTGTGGTACACACCCAAATCGCTCAGGCCAGATAGGGTTAGGATTGTCTGATGACTCGCCACTTACCCTGAAGTTGGGAGAATAGAGCGTAAAGGTTATCTCCCCTTCCGGCCCGCTGTCATCATCAGAGGCGATGATTGTGATCACCTCATCCCCTACTTTAATACCACGACTGACTGTTCTCTCTATAGGCCCATCTAGATAAATACACAGACAATATGTGTAAGTTTACAAAGGAAAACTCCCTATCGTCCTTGAAAACATTGTGATCATCGATTGCAAAAAAAAGATTTTTGATTGATCGAAATGTGCTTCCTGATCTATTTTGGTATTTTTGATGCGTTTATAGAGATTCTCTCTTGCAGGGCATGCATTTACCATAAAACTTTGTTAGACCACCGGGCTGGAAGATTTCATTATACAAAGCTGAAATTCTTGAATTAAAACAAGCCAGTTCAGTTGGACTGGTTAGCTAGTTCTAGAATTAAATTCAACCAGCCAAGTTCTAAATTCACCAGGCACGGGCTACCGGGTTTGTGGGAATTTCAAGCCCTGTCTTGTTGCAAAAAAAACAAAAAACATATCAAACCAAGACCATCGATTAACCAAACTTAAATTTTGCATTTGAGGTGTCATATTTTTGTTACAAGAGAAAATCCTCTCAGTAAATGCATCAAATATACCAAAATTGACAAGGGAGCACATTTTGATCAAACATAAATCCATTTTTATGCAACTGAACATCTCAAATTTTTCGAGGATGATATTTCAGCATGTACATTTGAAGAAAAATTTAATTTGGCAGGTATTGAATTGAAAAAAAAAGTTTTACTACCATTACACAGAAAGGAGTTTTCCCTATGTAGATGTCACATACCCTTTTAAGTCAGCAATATTATCATGAAAATAGTGTAAACTCATCCCCTGCCTGTTCCTGAGGGCAAAAAATCTCACCATGCTCCTTCATCTTGTATTAACTTCTCATTTCAATACTGGCAAGCTCAGGCCTCTACTTTTGCCACAGAGACTGAGTGAGACTTGAGTACATAAGCCAGCTGGGCATACGATCTCCCCAAAAATGTGACATTGTATATTGCACAACTGCGAAATATTAACAATTTAGCCTTCGCAAAACTTACAAATCGTTACCCTTTAACCCAGTCGAGTAATTTTTTGTAATTCCCTTCTTTTCACAACTGGCACAATCTTGAGTAAGATTTTTTTTTGTCCAAAATTCCAAGATGCATGGGATCTAAAATATAGCTGTGTGAGTATAAAAGGATCCAATCTCGCTTGATCATGCGATGAAAACTCGAGAGAAGGAATAAACATCCCAACCGAGCCGCCGAAGCGAGGTTGGGATGTTTTCTTCTCGAGAGTGGAAATTTTCATCAAATGATCACGTTAATATGGGATTCTCTTTCCCATATAATTTATATCATTACTTTAATCAGTATTTTATTAAGAATATCAATGACACACCGAGAGAAACATAGCTGGAGCGCATCATGTGATCTGCACAAGTCCAGGTAATCCTTAAATCCTTGCAGAAGGTTTACCTGGACCTTTTTGGTGATTCGGACGAGTTCTCGAGTCGTTGCGTCTATTACCCAATTTCGTACATTTCAGCCCCAGCGGTTGTTTTGAATTAGCGTGTCGGTATCTGAAGTCTGCGGTTTTCACTTTGACACCCGCTGTTGATTTCAAAGGTAGTCTGGCCGGCGACGAAATTCAAACCAGTCAAAACTCAGATTCGCTGCAGATTGGCCTGATGATCTGCTCCAGCGCGCTTACTGATTGGTTCCGTTTAGTGGAGCTATTTATATCCAGAACTGCTATCGGTAAGTAACCAAGCCAGTGTATCGATCGTAACCTATCGATTGATACACTGGCTCGCGAGGATGCATCATGCCTGCAGCTCCTGTCAAGTGCCTTAACTGGTCACCTGCCTCGCACACGCGCTCATCTCATATATATGTGGGCCCAGCACATTATCCTGCATAGGTTTTACAGGATATTATATCGGAAAGCAGTCAAATGCATGAGTTTCATGCATGTCATGCTGGAAGAGTGAGAGTTAATCGGTCTGTAAGCTTTTTTTGAGAGTAGATTCTACACCATTTTCACTGTGCGTTCCATTGTGCATCGTAACAAATGAACCATTCATGGTGACTGAACATATTTGAACATTGTTACCATGTCAACAGACTCCTTTACACTTCATGAGATTTCTTTTAAAGGGAGATGTTTTCATTGGTTCATGGAAAACCTGCACACATGTTGATTGGTTGGTTTTGCCAGTAACTTGAACCAATCACGCACCTTCATCAAACCTGGGATAGTGGAGGTTAGGGTCCATATATAGAATGATCACTTTGACATCTAGCTGGGAGACCTTGTTGAGATTCTCAAACCCAGGGTTATATGCATAGACGGAAAACTGAAAAAGAAACCAAATAGTATTATTACAGGGTCCATACACTTCCATTCAATGAAAATTCCAGGATTTTTTAAAAGCTGATATCGGTCATTTTCAGGAGTTTTTCAAGCTGATATCAGTCATATCCAGGAGTTTTTCAAGCTGATATCAGTCATTTCCCAGAGTTTTTCAAGCTGATATCGGTCATTTCCCGGAGTTTTTCAAGTTGATATAGGTCAATATTCAGGAATTTTCTAGTATTATATTACACAATTTTCTCCAGATATTGGAGATAACTGGACTACAAAAGGTGATTTTTCAGGACTTTTAATGATTTTAGAGGGTGATCAAATTTGCTAAAAAAAACCCAGATCGAATATTGGCTACAAAAATGAGTATGATTCTCTATCGATTCTCTATCGGAGTACAAAATGTTGATCAAATATCAATAGCTGGCTCCACATAGATTTTCTTTTTTACAGTGTAACATAAATCTGTGATACCGATAATGTAACAGGCTTTAAAGAACTTCTTAATTCTCTCCATATACAACTCCATAATGGCCGTTTCATGTACTGAGGCTCAATTATATAGGGTGACATCAGAATGTCTTGGTGTTCTGGAGGAGAAAAGTGCAATAAGGCTGTATACGGACATACATGTGTGTGTGGTTAAATAAACATTCAGCAATTTGACTGGGCATGATATAGATTTACACACCCACTGACCACCAGTTATTTCTTTATATCGCCTCACTGACCTTTGTCCATGAGAACACCAATATATATTATGTCTTCACCCTATGCAGTTGTCCACCGCGGTACAGAAACAACTATTGCAGAGTTTTAGACATAGTGAATTAAGAAGCTCTTTGAAACATGATATATTATGAATGTCACCACAAAATTGTGATCATTTTGTAGATTTCAGTTACACACACAGCAAAAAAAAGAAGTAATTTGCGGGGAGCCAACAGTTATATTTTTACAAGCTCCAAAGCAGATGACAGGCTTCAATTGAATCAATAAACCAGTGGAATTATCAGCTTCTACAATTCTCCAAGATTAGGCTGTGTTAGAAACTAAAGTTTGTCCAATTTAAGAGCTTGTCAAAAATCAATGATTAGCTCTGCATGCATTTTCTTTCTTGAAGCATTTAAAACAAACTAAACTCTAAGGGGTCACGTCCAATTAATCGAGTCCCTTTCTCGATGCCTTAGAGATGGATTGAGAAATTTCTCGGCTGAAACCGGGAGGGCAGAACCGGGACCCCTGGCGACATCTCCCGGTTTGCTCCCGGTTCTATCTCGATCGAAATGTCCCGGTTTTCGAGATGGATACAAAATTGACCGGTAATCTCAAAGGGGGTCCCGGTTCCAATATGTCCGTGTTTTTGTTGCTGTTAATTTGGCCTATCTTTACTTCCCAAGCGATTAGGCGTTCGTCGCATACGTATATATCGCGGTCAAAATAGAATCCAGTGATTCAAAGTCTATATAACTGAGCCAGTTTATACATTTTCGGTGGGTGATATTTCTTTCTTTTCATTCATGACGTGAAGAGAAATTGCGCTGTCAAAGCAAGTATGCGACTACAGATCTCTAGACGGAATAACAAAATAATACTAAATGATTCACATTCAATTTAATTCATTATCCTTGTTTAAATGCATACTCGCCCAGATTAATCTCGCTGTCACAGAGTACATATATAAGGAACCTATGCCTTCCGAATGGTTCAAACTTTCATCTGACGGCATCTCGATTCCAATCTCGAAGCATGTAGAGTTATTTCGAGGTGGATCGAGATGGTCTCCTGCTTCGAGAGAAAACCGGGAGCAACCCAGGACAACAATCGATAGAGATGAACCGGGACCCTTCGAGACGAGATATTTATCGGTTTTACTCGTTTATCGAGAAACCGTCTCAATCGATTGGACGTGACCCCTAAACGTGGTTATACTATTACTCCATCAATAATATATCAAGCTTGAACTTTGAAATTCTCTCCATATAAAATTCCTCTGGAGTAGTTATATGTATCAGGGCTGAATGGCAAAGCGGGATGTCAAAATGTATTGGCCTTCACTCAGATAAAGGTCAGTGAGACCATGTATGGTCATTCAGGTGTGTGCGGTAAAGCTTTCGGCAATTTGACGGGGTATGGGACATAAGCGACACACCCATGTAATTGAGCCAAAGTACATGAAACAACTAACTGGAGTTTCATATGGGGAGAATTACTTCAAGAGTGATATATTATCAATATCATGATGTAATGATAGTCATTCTACAGAGTTCAGTTTGTTATAGATGGTGCAGAACTAAAAATTCATGCAAAGCTACCTATTAATTTGTGACAAGCTTCAAAGTAGACAACTAATTAAAATGGAAAGATTTTAGTACATATGTTAATCCCTCTAATAATTCAATCCCCCTATTAAAATTCAATCATCCCCAATTTTGGGGACAAACTTCAATCGGTGGTTCTAATAAGTTAGATTGCCCTCTAAAATCAGAAGAAATAGTGGATTATATTGTGGCAGCTGTACACTTACAGAGATTGTGATGTTTTCTGCTCTGTCACAAAAGTCACTACAATTTGAAACTGTAGTCACTCCAAGTTCGGCCTCTTCTGCATTGAAAACGAACAGATCTGTGTTAAGTGTGCGTGGGAATGCTTCGTATTTGACATCATTGAATACAGCAGAAACATCATTGTCTACAGCACTGGGAATCCCAAAGGTTTCACCAGCTTTGAAATTCTGAAAGAGTTAATATAATGACTATATTACAGATAGTAAATTACTCTATGTCCCTAAATTTGAAGATGATTAAACATCACCATAATGAGTGTTGTCATAATTAGTTAATTAATCTTTGACATCAAATATCTTTCTTCACTAAAATAATCTCATGTGGAGAAAGAAATGATATAGTACTATGAAATTGTCAATACATGTAATTTGTTTCTTTTCAAAATTTGAGACTTTCATGATCCAGAGGGTGTGCCAGACCTTAATTCCATTACATATAGTATTTGCTACTCATTTTATCATACTGTAGTAGTTTATGTATGGTGGAATAAGAAACTCAATCAGGGGTATTCCAGGAAATGGTACATGGGGTGGGGGAAGACACTTTTTTATGACCTCAGCCACCCATATGCCATTTGTCCTATCTCCCTAATGTTAAATGACTGTTTCACATACATATCACAGAACTAAAAAATCTCCCCTCATCCCATGTACATTTTTATGGAACAGCCCTCAGACCTTACATTATTTAAATATATTTCCCACGTTGAGGAAGGGAATTGAGGGATGTTGTCATTTATATCTTCAACTGTTACGAGAACACTGGTTGAACTCGGTCGGAGTGGTCTCCCATTATCCGTGGCTATAACATCCAGGGTGATGGAGTCTCTCAGTAAGCGCTCTCTGTCAATCAATCCAGATGTGCTGATCATACCCGTTATTGCATCTATGTCGAAGAAATCTGGGGAGAAATTGGAAAATAATCATAGTCTGGATCTCCAAAAACATCTTGAAGCACAGCACTGCAGAAAGGGCAAATGCCACATAATGTACCCTCCCTAGATGCTGTGCCTTTAAATAATTGTGACTTTCCTGAACGTTTGTACCTTAACTGTGAGTGCCAAGGAAGCACATGAACTGCGCCTCATTTTTCTCTTTAGGAGTTAAATTCCAGCAGAAATTTTTAATCAAGAAGCCAATGGCTGCGGTAGATATGCCATTGTGTAAATGGTCTGCCATTGTATAAAATGGTCTGTCTTTATCGTTGTCTACATGGTCTGCCACTATATTAATGATCTACCATTGTATAAATAGTCTGCCATTGTGTAAATGGTCTGTCACTGTATACATGCGGATATACCTCAGTCCTACTGTGTAGGATGAGGCTAGGTTTTAGTTCTTTAAATGGTCATTTGTTTAAGTATAACATCTCTCCAATCTCTATCTGCCATTATTGTAATCACAACAATGAAGACCCTTATCATTTCCTCTTGAGTTGCCCCATGTTCGCCGCTCTGAGAAAGCCAATGCTCACCTCGATTACAAACTTGATCTGTCCCGGTGTACACCACTCTCTTCTAATTCATGACTGCCCAAATTACCTATTAAATTTATTATTGCGTGGCTCCTCTGACTTTGATTATGAAATAAATATGTCTGTTTTTGGAATAGTCCAAAAGTTCATTGGAGCATCGAAACGTTTTCATGCTCATGAACACTCTCAACCGGTGACAGATGAATCTAATCAAACCAGTGCTTTACCAGTTGTGTAAATAAAATTTATTTGACCCATTGTAAATAAGCTAGAATTATATGAAGTAATGACATACCCACTTCTACATAAGGGCTGTTCCATTTAAAAAGGTATGGGAGGGAAGGAAGGCACTCAATATATTATTCTATGGATCATAGGAGGAAACTCCCTTCAATCCGTGTTACAACATTGGGAAGGCCAGTAAAATTTTGATGGGTGGTGGGGTATAATTCAAAGTTTCAACTTTTTAAATGGAACAGCCCTAAGTATTATCTATAAAATCCCACCACCCTCAAAACGCATTTTGTCATTGAAACATTAATTGATTTTTCTATGTATGTAAATCATCATTTTGTTATTTTATAATCATTTTGTTTTTTAACAATTTATTGTGTTTTTCTCTGTATGTAAATTATTATATGTTATCTGAGGAGATTGCCCCGTGGCCTTGTGGCTGTGCACAATCCTCATAAAATTAAATAAAGCATTACATTACATATACATGGTCTGCCATTGTGAAAATGGTCTGCCAATGTGTAGATGGCCTGCCATTATGTAAATGGCCTGCCATTATGTAAATGGTCTGCCATTCTGTACAAGGTCTGCCATTGTATACATGGTCTGCCATTGTGAAAATGGTCTGCCACCGCGTAAAAGGTCTGACATTGTGTGGATGATCTGTCATTGTATAAATGCTCTGACATCGTGGAACTGGTTAAGGTTTTACCTGAATTTCCCACCAAGCTGTATGTGATATTAGTGTTGTCATCTTGATCTGTGGCTGACACTCTGATGACCTCCCTGACCAATGTCTCCTCAGGTATGGTCGCTGTGTAGAGCTGAGTGGAGAATTCTGGGGCGTGAAGATTGAGACCAAGAACAGTAACCATGACCTGGTCAAAATATATAAAATTAATAAAAATTAACTTTTGAGATGGTGAAAACAGTTGAACTCTACTTATATCATTGCTGACATTGACCTATGGTAGGGCCAGACTGCCTAGGAAGTAATGGGAAAACTGTACCGTTGTTCATAATTCTGAAACTAGTACGCTAAATTAAGTTTATAAACGACAAAGTATGCACACTGGTCCAAATCTAGACCATTTTTGCCACATAGAAACCACTAACACAGAATCATAGATTTTCATATCTCTGACTAGCATTCTGGACTAGTCTATAGTATTGGACCCTTCTACAGAGGGCCAATGACTTGCTGATGCAGCAACAACAACATTTTCCCAGTTAGACAGCAGATTTTGAAATCGAAAATGAGACTGCGCTACCTCATCGGTCAACAGAGACAGTCACGTGGTTGTGTATGAAGATTGGAGATGTGTATGAAGATCCTATAAATAGTGATCCAATGAAAATGCTCGTCTTAGTTTAAAATGGCGGGGGGGGGGGGGGCGAATGACCAATCACTGAAGGGGAAACAGCTGGAGCAGTACCCCGGTATGCGGACACTGTCTGTTAATATCTTGATTTAACAGAGAGTCCTACAGTCTACATTCTGGCCCTGCCAAAACCTCTGTGTATGGACTAAATTGATCTCCCCACACAGAAGAGTTCTAATTTCTTTGGCACCGCCATCGAAATGTACCCAGTTTCAATACGCTTGTGCTTTGCCACACAGCAATGCTGCATACCAAATTTAAAATCTCCAGCTGCAATGGTCTGGTTTCTAGAGCGTTAACGTCATTACATGGATATTTTCCGTCTTGTTGCCATGGAAACCACAAAAACCATTGAAATGTATCCAATTTCAAAAGGCTTGTGCTTTGCCACACATCAATGCTATATACCAAATTTGAAGTCTCTAGATGGAACGCTTCAGCTTCTAGAGCATTAACATCAAATTCAGACGGACGGACCAACGGACAAGCTGAATCTAGTATACCGCCCTATACTTCGTAACGGGGGGTATAATAAGAGAGTGAGTAGAATTTAACTTTACTTTCAATAATATTTCAGTCATATCACAATGGTGTCAACATGTGATAGAGTGGTCCCAATCCCACATTTTTATAGTGTATAACGTTGTCTCCCTGGAGAGCCATGTCATAAGCAGACATGAAACTTCATCCAGTTATATTATCCTGGCGCCAGGCCATCAGTCCTTGATCTATCCTCCTAATGATGAGCACCGAGCGAGGAAGCAATAAGTTCCATTTTCTAAGTCTTAGGTATGACTTGACCTGGAAGGATTCTAGGACCTTCCGCTTGCGAGGTAAGCTCTAACAACTAGACCACTGGACATGCTGGAAGCGGTCTGGTAAAATGAGGTCCATTCAGAAAATTGTCTGTAAGTTCCAAGATATAACCAACTAAGAGTTTCCAATCGGTCAAAATGTTGTGCATCTTAATGATGACAGTGACAAGTACTGGTATTGCCAGAAATATTTCCCTTGTAAACAAGAAACTTTGTGGTATTGCACACCTCCAAAATCATAAAATCTTGTGATCTTCAGCCTCAAAATGGATGAATATTGTAAACTGTCCCCAGTGCATTCATTATTCAGCAGGAAAGATTACTAAAGCATCATATGTATTATTTAATGATAGTGAGATCACCATATACACCAGATGCAAGAATATCTTGTAAGATAAATTTGTAACTCTGCTCACTCCGACGGGTTTTCTGTTTCACCAGAGTATGTGTTGTATGCGGGGAGGAAAATGATGCCACGTATGAGTGACATAGCGATGCTCACGAATCTGAATGCTGAACTGCTGCAGCCGTGGGATAACGTCATGGCTCGTGCCTAAGGTTCAGTAATGTCGCATAGCATACGTTGATAGAATGCACCACAAGTATATACGCTTGTTGACATGGTCGGGGAAAAAATATAAATGGCATGGCGCCATTTATTTTTAAAGATCAATTCCTTCTATTTTCTCGTGAATGGTAGAAACAAGTTTAGTTTTTTGTGGCCAAATGTGTTTCAATTTGTACCTGTTGTAACATATGTCACTTTCACTAAGTTTGAGAGACATGGATTTCAGCCTAGATTTGAGGCTGATTACATCTTTAAAGAGATATAAAAAACAAATTGGCACATGCATAGTTGGTTGTTAAATTTAATGAAGCAAATATTGCATTGTTCTATGAGAAGTATAAAGTTTCCTCACACCTCGGATGTGCAGACAGCTTACAAAATGGTCCAACACCTTGCAGAAAATCCATTATTTTTTCGTCATTTTAACGATTTTGAGGTTGAACAAACGATTGAATTTTGTCCACAAAATTTTGAGTAACTGAATTACCAGATGAATTCTCATAAGAAATGATGCGAATCACTTGAAATACAAAATTTTGTCCAACCTAATACACAGAGTAATTGTCCATAAAGATAATCATAAGTTAATCATGGAGCACTGGTCAATCCTTGTTAAAATTTAAATTTAGTTAGTCACGCTAGAATGTTGCCGTCTTTTATTTCTACTCCTGCCTCACACCTGATATTAGCAAGATCATTACATGATAAAACAAGAGCCCAAGGGGCTTCAATATACGCCCGTGTATCTGGAATTACACTGGTCCAAATTTAAAGGTTGTTTGATAGCCTTGATTCCAATTGATAGCTAGCCTACAATTTTGTGCTTCTGAGAATGTAACACATATAACATCTTATATTGAATGATAAACTAACGAGCTTAACTCTTGGTAACTAGTTGACCTTGAAGCAAGACCTGAGAGCTCACATATCCCACACTGAAATCGACAATAGTCAAACACGAAAATAGTAGTTTTCCTGCAAATGGATTCCTTTCAGACGAGATAATTTTTCCTGAAGGAAGAAGAAACTGATGAAGTAAACATTTGTTCTTGAGTTAATAAAGAGGTATGAAGTTCATAAAGGATCTCTCTCCCCGTTAAATTACTAAATACATGTATGGTTTTTATTTCACAACAGTTTACCTAAATGTAGCGGTTTCAAATATGGGAGACAACTCCACAGGACGAATGCCATATACATGTAGGGGAGAGAACTCTGAATATTCCAACCTGACACATATGGTCAGCTAAACTTGATTCAGTTTTGAAGGACTGTGACCTTGACCTTGGACAAATTGATCTCAAAATGTATGGCTCCTCTTTGCCATGCGAGCAAGGTATACTCAAAGTTTGGTACCATTCCATACCTTGAGACTAGAGATATCGCATGGACAACAAATGTTAATGGATGAATGGACAGAACGCAACATTGCATTACATGACCTCGTCTTCGACAGGCATATAAAAATGTGATTTCCTGATTTTGGGGTCACAGTTACCTTGACCGTGACCTAAATTTTGGTACACGACACTTTGCTTCCGTCAATGTATCAATGGACACAAAAAAATCATGATTTTTATGAATTTCATGATTTTGGGGGTCACAGTGACCTTGACGTTCGGCCTTGACCTACATTTTGGTATGTGACACATCATGTCCTCCTAAAGAATCTACGGACACAAAACAAAGTAATTTTCAAAGATTTCTTGATTCTGGAGTCACAGTGACCTTGACTATTGACCTTGACCTAAATTTTTGTACATGACAAACCATCTCCCCGTAATTTCGCAATGGACACAAAAAATCATGATCTTTAACAATAACGATTTTGGGGTCAGTGACCTTGACCGTTGACCTACATTTTGGTATGTGACATATCCCCCTAATGTATCTACTGACACAAAAAAAATGTTATTTTTAATAATTTCCTGATTTTGGGGTCACAGTGACCTTTGACCTTGACCTAATTTTTAGTATGCGACACTTCATTTCCCCCTATTGAATACACTCAGCAAATATTAGTAATTTCTAATGATTTCCTGATTTTTAGGTCACACTGACCTTTGACCTTGATTCTGGTGTCACAGTGATCTTGACTATTGACCTGGATCTAAATTTTGGTACATGGCAAAACGGCTACCTGTAATTTCTCAATGGACTCAAAAAATCATGATTTATAACAATTTTATGATTTTGGGGTCACAGTGACCTTGACCTTTGACCTTGACCTACATTTTGATAAGTGACACATAGTGTCCCCCTAATGTATCTACTCACACAAAAAAATGTTATTTTTTATAATTTCCTGATTTTTGGGTCCGTGACCTTTGACCTTCGACCTTGACCTATATTTTGGTATGCGACACCTCATTTCCCCCTATTGAATCCACTCACAAAAAATTAGTATTTTTTAATCATTTCCTGATTTTTCCGTCACACTGACCTTTGACCTCTGACCTCGATCTACATTTCGTATGCAACACATTGTTCCCCCCCTAGGGCATCCACTCACCAAAAATTAGAACTGTAGATAGAAAACTGTCAATGATCAATGGTTTCCTGATTTTAGGCAACAGTGACCTTTGACCTCTGACCTCGACCTCAATTTTGGTACGCGACACTTCGTCTCCACCTAGCGTATCCACTCACAAAAAATTGCAACTGTGGATAAAAAACGTTCACAGATATAGACCGGACACGAACCCTTCAGTGATTTCCTGTTTTTCAGGCCAGTGACCTTTGACCTCTGACCTTCATTTTGGTACGCGACACATCGTCTCCCCGTAGGGTATCCACTCACCAAAAATTAGAGCTGTAGATAGAAAACTGTCCCAGATATAGACCGGACACGGGGGACGGACGGACACACGGACGCACGGACAGACGGACGGAAACCGCCATCACATAATACGTCCGCCTTTTGGCGGGCGTATAAAAAAAGTCTAGCATTAGGGGTGAAAACTTTGGAGACAAACCAGTGCAGTCGCAACATGAGATGGGTCACTGTCAACAGCTAGCACAGAGAAGGCATGATTGACAGCTGTCAAATTGTAAAGAGGCTTGATGAGAGTTATCCTTCCTTGGACCTCATCAATAGACAGGTAGGTGGCAGCAAATTCGTCCCCAGCTGTAAAATATACATGTATGTATGTGATAATGTTAATTTATTGGTCAAACATCCAACACTACAGAGATAACACTTTCTTGGTACACAAAATCTAAATCTAATTAACCCATACTTAGTTCAGTGTCATTTTATCCATATTCACCAACAATAAAAGTACACTTCTAGACTGCTCAACCACCTAAAAGGATTGTAGTTTGTAATTTGAAATTCCTGTGAGTTATCCACCCCAAGATTCTCGAAAATTCTCCTAATCTGTGAAATGAAGCTGAGAATGTCAAACATCGCCTTGATGCCTCTGGTCTCGTGTAGCCCGTTGAGGTTCTGGGACAACACAATTTTTTTGATCTTCTCAATTCGCATCCCACCACCTCCTCTACCTGCCCCAGGGAAATCCTACCAACAGCTATAGGCATGTTACAAAAACTGGACTGCGTGCAATTTTTTCCTCAGCTGACTTGTCAGATTGGACATTTTACGGAAATAATCTAATAGAAATGGTAATTTAGAGCATTTTCTATTTCACAACAAATTAGCGGTGGCATATCTGTCACAGTGGAAGAGAGGCTCTACTTCATCATGCACAAAGAGTATTATAACCTATATATATAACAAGTTGATTTACAAGTGCCGATTTTGTGCTAGAAGTGGGTAACACAATGAGCATACATTACTACACATGAAGTAAACAGATACCTATTCATATACATGTTAATATTGTATTTGATTGTCATTTTTGTATTTCGTTACTCACACCTTCATTACATGAGCAAGTGGCTCACAGTGAAAATATGGGAGGAAATTTAGGAGGAAATTTGCTAAAATATATGAGAAATATAGGAATTTTCTTAATAAAATATTGGAAAATATAGCAAATAAAGGAGTGTAAGACAGGTCACTACTACATTGTATGTTCCAAACTTGTTAGATTTCTGGTGTTTAATCAAATTATTTCCACCGAATGCAGTCCTAGTGGTGGTGATTGAGCAGACCCGTTCTGCTGCTTGGTTCAATAAATAAAGATTTAAATATTTTCATATTTCAATTTTTTTCTGAAATGTACTTCCTCATGCCAGTTTGAATTACTTCAGGGCATTGGTGAAAGTTTTCAGTAAAAAATAGGAAAATACAGGAATGACTAAAAAATATAGGAAAATATAGAAAATATAGGAGGTACTTGCAGGCCTGCATAAGTATTGGTAATATGATCGCAGATCAGACATAAGAACTACGATACTATAGGATAATGCTGAGGAAATAGAAAGGAATGGAGTTCTGTAGAACAGTGCATCATGGGATATCTTCAAGTTTTTAAAACATTTGATTGGTCCATTCAAATTTTTAAATATCTGACCTTTTCATTGGCTTGTGAAGGAAATCCAGCCAATCACAGCACTTTCTGCAAAGATTCATTATGATCCAGTGAAGGTGAAAGGAAGATAAGTTTTTGTGTGAATATACTGTAATCCCTGTAATAATTCAATCACAAGAAGTGAAATTTTCCACCGTACGCTCTGCGGATGATATAGACTCGGAAATTGACAAAAATGGTCCAAAATCATGCAGATAATTCATTATTTCTTCGTTATTTCAATGATTATGGAGGGCGATCAAATTTATTGGAACCATCCATTGAATTTTGTCCCCAAAATTGGGGGTGATTGAATTTTGATTGGGGGATTGAATTATTAGAGGGATTATCAGCGTGAATTCTCAAGTTGAAATTTAAATCGATAGTTCACCTCTGAAATAATAAGTTACGTTTCCATTTTGTCCGGAATCTGCATCATCTGCATGGACACGAAGGACCTGGACGCCTTCGGATTGACTGGATGGAATCTGTATGCTGTACGTCGAGTTCTCAAATATAGGGTAGTTGTCATTTTCGTCTTCAATTATTATTCTGTCAAATGAAAAAAATGATCAAATGAGCAAAGTGGGAACACAAGTATATGGTACAGTTGGGCAGCATGAGATTTGCACCAGGTCTGTTGCCACGAGGGGAATATTAATTTCCTCAATCTAATCAAAATTAAATCCTATCTGCTCTCCCATTTGGATATGTCGCTTGCAGGATCTAACCGGCTTGCAGTAACGCAAGTGTCAACCAATACCGAGAGCTCTCCATAGTGCTTTGAAGGAAACATAATGGTAGGTGGTTTCTGGTTGTCTCGGCCGAATCACACGCCAAGCTGTCGGGAATCTGATGTTGCCGACCGCCCGCCAAGTTGGCACCATAATGCGGGATAGAATTATGGACTGGACCTTGGCGTAAACCTTGGGTTACAGCAGAGACCATGACCCTATTCTCCCTCGCCGACTGCAAGTAGTTAAAAGGCGACCTTGATGTCATAAGACTATTAAATATTCATGAGCTGGGCGCTCTGAACACCAAATTCAATTGAAATCAGTGAGATCCTACATAGCGACATATACGATTGGGGAGCATTGATAGGATATTAATTTATTCACTTCACATGATGGCTGTACATGGATAGTCGCACATGTCCAGCTAATCATATCTTTAATAGCTATATCATCACTATATGGCCGAAATATTGCTGAATGTGATGTTAAACCCTAACTCACTCACTCACACCTGCTCTTTAGTGAGAATTGACTCATCTTTAATGAATGTCCCTTTATATGTTTTCTATGTTAAATTACCGCTATTGAAAGAGCAAGTTTTCTCAATGTCCCTTTGCTTCACAAATTTGTACTATATCAATGCATTCGTAAAATAATGTGCTTTCATGGAAATAATTAATTCGATGTGATAACTTGGGATGTGTAAATTTTGTGAGGAGTTCCTGTAGGGCACCACCATATTTGTACACGAAAGCGAGGCTCTAAAAGCAGTGACATTGTTTCTGTTTTACACGAGACTTTTAACAGAGGCAACTTCAATGGGGGGGGATTTTGGCTTAATGTCACACTCAAGGTTGTTTCACTCATATGGTGACAGTCAGTTTGGGGTGAGTGAATATGATTTAACGTCGCTTTCAACTACATATTTCAGTCATATCACGACGTTGGGTCCTATTCCTTTTCACACCCGGGAACCACACAGGTGGGGTTCTATTCCTTTTCACACCCGGGAACCCCACGGGTGCCTCAGTTAGTCGCCTCTTACGACAAGCTCTCTGAGGAGCGGAGGCCTATTTTTACTGGTCAGTTTGGTTGGTGACGGAAGCCGGAGTACCCGGAGAGCACAACCGCTCGTCGGCAAGTAACTGACAAACTTTCACACATGGACCAGCTGGGCTCGAACTCGTGCCGGTTCAGCGGTGTGAGGCTAGCGGTCACCAGCGAAGTGCCTTAGACCACTCGACCACCGAGGGCCCCCCTAGCATCACATGGTCTTCACCACAACGCTAAACATTACTTCTACTCAACTTGGACATCATTCTGCCTCCAACTCTGATATTATTATACCTCAACACCCTGTAGTTGGTTAGCACAAAAAAAACAACTCTATTCCATACACATTGGATTATTCACATGCAACATATCAATTCACAAAGAAATATCAAGAATAGTCGGAAGCCTGGATGGACAAGGAATCCAAGATGGTGTCAGTAGGCCTATTTGACGACACATCTCGGTGAACTGCAATAGCCCAATTCGGAAAGGGTTTTATCTCCCTGGTTTCACTAGGGGCCGCGCTGGTGCAGAGAACTTTCAGTAAGTACCAAAGGCCCTCACAATTAATTATAGTAATAAAATATCCTATTTTCCTAAAAAAAATAACTTCCTAATGTACACGATTACAGGATCTATCGGTTCATGAAGAAAATATTAGCATAATATTTTTTCAAACAAATAATCTAGAATAGTTTATCAATATATTAATCAAATATAATTGCAGGTTGCCTTTGGTAAATGTGAAACCAAGGCGACTACTTCCTGGAAGTAGCTTTTCGTACCTCTAACCACAAAGAGCAGCAGTTATTCAGGGGGAGATCAGACACTTTCCGGAAAGGGCTATACCAAATGTCCTGCTGCTGATATGAAGCCACTCAACAAATTTCAAATGAATCAATACATTCTAACAAAGGATATTGCCTGGATTATAAAAACGAGTGCTCATTCACCCCCTTCACCCCCATGGGTTAGTTTACAGGGATAGGGAGATCGCGTGCCCTTTCTATACTACTCATTGCTCATCGCGCATGTGCAGTCGACCCATTCTACTGTAGGGTGCAAGCCTGGCCCATGGAATCGCAGGTAGCGAAAACCCCAGGTCTCTCGCCCCACCCTATCCCGCGCCACACCTATAGGGATAGGGAGATCGCGTGCCCTTTCTATACTACTCATCGCGCACTACTCATCGCGCTTGCGCAGTCTCCCTATCCCGCGCCACACCTATGCGACCCGCTGTGCAGTGAGTAAAGCGGAGTAGGAGGAGGAGGAGTAGGAAGAGTCGGACACGCCACGGATTATACTAGGGAGATATTGCAGAATCACAGATGCTCATTATTTCCCTCCAGCAATATATATATTTATGTCAATGAAATGCTTACATTACTGTAACAGAACTATTCCATTTTCCATCTGATGCATACACAGTCAGATTGAAGACAGGGTTTATTTCTCGGTCTATAGGACTTGTGCTCACTAGAATGTTGTCTGTAACACAAAGAAAACATGACTGTTAATTGACATGAATTCTGATTCACCATCATCAGTCTTGAACCCACCTCTCTGCAACTTTTCCTCCCCCATAAACCCTAGTACGAATGTCATTCGCTACCCTGCATTGTCATGTTTCCAAATTTAGCACAGAACACAGCTCGCCATGTAGAAATTTCCCATACAATATTCCTACAAAGTAGGCTCTCATTTGCAAATTGTCCGGTAATGAGTGAGTCAGTCAGTGAGAGAGTCAGTCCATCCAAATCCTTTCTCCGACAAAATAAGGAGAACTGTTGATATTAGAACCTTGATTTTTGGCATGAACGTGTATTAGGGGACTGTTACCAGCAAGTTCTGAGCTGACATACTTTTGATGAAAATTTGACCTATAATCCTCGAAATTGGCAAAAACATGTCCTAATGCCTCCTTAGACGATGGAAATGCGCTTAAATCATCATACCCTACTCTGTAGGTCCTGTGACGTTAGTCACACAGCCATGTTTGGTCAGCTACCAGTCATTTTAATCGCATTCATGACCTCACAACCGCTCTGAATATACCAATATTTGAGCGACTTAAAGAGTCAAGCAATATGTCATATATTCCATCCCATCTGACTGTTTTGGACACAGATGTTTGTATCAACATTTGCTTGGACTTAAAAGTTGCCCCCATTTCTGCCCCGAGATCAATGGATTGTCTTCCATCTTTTTCTGAATTTGGCTTAATTGGAATAGAACGAAATTCCAAGAAGACAGTGAACCAGTCTACCTCATCGTTCGATCACTGGCTGTTACAGCAATGGACAAATACTGTCTGGCCTTGATGGCAGCGAGTGGTGCACTGACACCTGGCTGGCAGCTTGAGCTCCGGTTCACTAGAATATATCTTTAATCAATGATAACTGGTATACTTTCGACCTGAGGTTGCTACAGGGTATCATAAATGTCAGCTTTTTTGCCCTTTCTTGGAATGGTGGGAAATTTTATCCATATTATCATATTTACACCAGTTATCAATAATTGAAACACCCGCTCCATGTTATTAACATAGAGGAGAGATAATGAGAACAACCCAAAGCTCACGGTGGCCACGTGCTGTGCATCAGCGTCAGTGTTGCTGATACCGGGGCAAGACAGCATTGTCCAAGGATTACTGTGAAAAGAACCCATTTAGTTGTTACACCTTTTGCAAAAAAACCCAAACAATTTATACCAGTATATCAGTGAGAATAACAACCCCTCAGAATAATATATCCAATATGAGACTCATACCTTTCAAGCCAAAGTATCCCTGACCATCAGCTAGGCTGTAATTGAGAACTGCGTTAGGGTCATCACGGTCGATGGCTGTCAGTGACATCAGCTGTATAGAGACGAGAATTTCAAGACAAAGTAATGATAGAAAATCAAAGAATTTGATAAAATAGAATGCAGTTAATATTTTCCTCTAAGAGAGCATTCCTAAATTCAGAATGTTCAACACAATTTGGACAAAACTTAAAGAAGTCGAGAATATATCAAACTAAGATATATCTGCTAGAGGCGACCATTGACATATATATGCGCATTGGATGGTAAAAAAAAAAATAAAAAATTGTTGTCTATTTAATTTGCATAATAACAGATTGAAGGGACAATTACGAGGGAGCCTGCTATACTCACTGTAGTGTTACCTGGTACATTCTCTAACAGGCTAAGAACATAGCCATCGTTCCTGTCCACAAACAAGGGGACATTATCATTGACATCTCGCACGTTCACCTCAACCCTACAGATACTCGACCTATTACCGATGTCAGTAACCTGGAATAGATGAAATATACCTTGATAAATTCAGACAATATCATAACCTTTTGTTGTGTACAGTATTAATCGGGAGAACTGATCTGATTAAAACTCAGACTTAATAACCGCTCCTCTATCGGACATGTCGCTAATTAAGATCTGGGACAGTCTGTATCTTAAATCTGTCGTGCATGTCAGACTGGCGACCAATCACAGTCCAAATTCCAACAGGCGAACAGGTGCCTATCCGATTATTTCTATAGTGAACGAGGTGCAGAAAAATCCAACCCAGGCGACTGACAAAATTCTTGCTCTCCATGAGCAATCACCGAAGATTATTACTTGCTCGGATAGGCACCTATTCGCCAGTTGAAGTTGGACTGTGATTGGTCGCCAGTCTGACATGCGTGACAGATTTAAGATACAGACTGTCCCAGATCTTAATTAGCGACATGTCCGACAGAGGAGCGGTTATTTAGTCTGAGTTTTAATCAGATTGTGATATACCAATAGCCAATCTTCACCCCACTGAGCAAATACCCAGACTGAAAATACATAGCTTCGAAATCATCCATGCGGTAAAATATAAACTCTTCCGCAGAGACATCACATAAAATAATTATTGAGGGCACTCCCAGAAATATTATTTCTTAATTATAATCTCTTAGACATTTATTAAATTGCAGGTTGAATATTCAAATTCAAAAGCACAAAAAAAAGTACCGTAACAACAATGCTGTGTTTGGTTGAAAGCTCTCGATCCAGTTCACTCATCACCATCAATGATCCTTCCGGGGAAATCTGAAAATCTTAAGAAGAATGTGAAATGGGAAATACAGAATATAGAATATGGGTAATTTATATATAATTTGTTTTTTACAAATTACATAAAACATTTCTTAGCGATCATGTTAAATTGATCAAAGAGTACTGTTGATGCCTTCGAGAATTAAACCAATACATTTCTCGGCCGATGATGGGATGGCAGAACTGGGACACCTGTTGATTTCCAGTTTCATTGATCAGAAGGATATGAAATTTGTCTGTTACTCTCAGAGGAATATTGAGAAGGTTCACTATCGTATCTGATGTACTTGTTCTTTAGAGATAAAACTTGGACAACAAACCGATAGAGATGAAGTGGGGGCTATTGGAGACAAGATATTTATAGGTATTACTCGAGAGTTCATCGAACTCAAACTTTGTCAATGAAGCCCCAAATGGGTGAGCAGCATGAGTTTTGTACCATGTCTGTTGCCACGAGGGGAAGATTAATTTCCTCTACATGATGGCTGTACATGGCTAGTTGCACAAGTTTAGCTAATCATATCGTAATTAGTTATATCGTTGCTGTATGACCGAAATACTGCTGAAGGCAATGTTAAACCCTAACTCACTCACTTTGTCAATGGGTCAAGGTCACTCAGTTGAAGAGCTTTTCTGATTCATGACCAGCTGAATGTTTGGTGTGGAATTGGAGAGCTTCTAGGCATGGGCATTCTTAAAATGGCAGAGTGTGGGAGGTGGGGAGGGGGGGGGGGGGGAATTTAGTTTAATCTGACACTCAAGGTTATATCAAGTAACTGGTAAAGTTTCAAACACGCACCAGAGGGGCTTGAATCCATGCTGATTCAGCGGTGTGAGGCTAGCAATCACCAGCGATGCACCTTAGACCACTCGGCCACTGACGGGCCCTTCGTTAAAATGGTGACAAACAGTCGACAAGACATACGCCCAGACATACTTATTAATGAACATAAGTTACGACAATAATGCCTCAGATCTAATGAAAGCTAATAGAGAGGGAACAGATTTCCTCTAATGAGAATATCAGTGCTTTATTTAGAAGGCGCGCTTTCGCTCTCGCGCGCCTCCCGCTCGCCTTATTCTCGATCGAGGTGCACTTTTTTTAGCGCACCTGAAATATCCTACTGTTATGCATAGAGTATGGCTTGGCGCAAAACATTGTCAGGCCCCTCAATTAAAATGCACCCTGCCCCATTTAGATCGCGCTCCATCTCTTTTAAAACCATTCTGCTGCTTTTTTCCATGAATACAGGTTTATTTCTGAATATTCGACATCGCCTAACATCGTTGACCCACCGCCATATTGGCTGAAAGCAACGTATTTCAGTACTGGCGTTTAGATTGGCTGGGTCATGATAAGGCGGTATTCTTAGCCAATGAAAAACTTCGTTACCATCTCAGCCTCATGTCGCGGGGAAAACCCCTGTTCGTTGACACTGATATTCAATCGAACTTTACGCTGACAACAACGCGGACTAGTAGTTTAATACCAGGAATAAATGCCGGTAATAAGCTCTTTTAATGATAAGTTCAAAGTTCCAGTACTTAACATTATTCGGTTACAGTTTGTCTCATGTGGACCCTGTTTATTCCTTGGTAATCTGTTCAACGTAAAGAGTTCAGTGTGTGGATCGTGGGCAATCGACCACGTGGACAGGCAAGTCTAATTTCATGGGACCGATATAAAATGCCGCATTATTTCAGAAATTACAAATTGAATTGAAGCCTTATTTAGCTATGGCGATATTACATAGCCCATTTCATCTGAATACCAAGCCTGTTTAGCAGCAACAACATCAAAATATTTCCAATTTCCAGTAAAAAGTATGAATATCTTGGAAAAATAAATCATATGTATGGTAGATCTAGTGAGCTGAAACATATGATATGTCACTCAGCTTGATGACACTCTTTGGCACACAAAATGTCACTCAACAAAAAAAAACAAAATTATTTGTCATTAGTTTCAAAGATTTTCATTCTTATAATATTGTTGACAAATTGATTGGATCAACACATATTTTTCACAACTTGATATCTTGGGAATTCCATGAGAGCTCATTATATCACACTGGTAGGGTACCATAAACTCTCAATTTCTAAATTGAAAAATCCCTCTCCTGAAAATTTTCAGAAGCACGATTTTTAACTCCCCTTGTCAATCCCCTTAACAGATTTAGGTGCACTTTAATAGTTTAGCTCCCCTGCCTTATATTAATATGAAGCACTGGAATACAAACCTTTGTTGTCAAGGATAGAGAAGCTGAATACCCCATATTGTCCTGTATCTTTATCACTGCCTGTAATGTTGAGAAGGGGATATCCCGGTTCATTGTTTTCTGTCAGTGACTGGTAATAAATCGGTGAGTCACACCTGGGATCATTGTCATTATCATCCTCTACGTTGATATCTACCTGTAGGAAAAGAAACGAGAAATACCGATTAATAATGATATTATACAGTCTTTATTTCAATACATTTAGTACATATACATGTATTACCAATCCGCCATTGGTCTCCCATACAAGACACAGGTATTGAGTCTGATCCTCTCTGTGGCCCTCGGTAGGCCAAGTGGTCTAAGGCACATCGTTGGTGATCACTAGCCTCACACTGCTGAACTGGCATGGGCTCGAGTTCCACTGGTGCATGTGTGAAAGTTTGTCAGTTACTTGCTGATGGACAGTGGTTCTCTCCGGGTACTGCGGCTTCCTCCATCAACCAAACTGGGTGTCACCATGTGAGTGAAATAACCATGTGTGTGACATTGAACCAAATACCTCCCCCCGGTACCTGAGGTTGGATTCCACCCCAAAAGTTAAGTTTTCTCTTCTGCTCCGAAATGAAGAACAATACAGAGCTGAAACTTTGAAGCTTCTATGACAAGTCTACACGTTGAGACTCTTCACGTCATTCGATTTTCGCGGTCAAACTTAAATTCATCCTATTCAGATCTAACAATCTCCTCCTCGCATTTGCACCCGAGTTCCTTGTCCTTCCATCTATTTCCATGTGCTCAGGGACAATTCCGTGTGCATGCATGGACAAAAATCCTGGCGCTCGCCCCATCCAAACCCATGCAATATTCTCACCCACGTACTGACAAATTTTCAGGAATATCCAGGGTCTTTCTATTTTCACTTGACCCGAACCTATACCCCATCACCTCTTATACCTAAGCGTTGGTATTTTTTCTTTACAATTGTGTTCAAAGTGGTCCCGGTTCACAGTATTATTTTGGTGTCACACGGAAACAGAGGGATGGATAAATGAGGTGCAATTAGCCTGAAGGAGTTTGCCAGGCCTGTTATAGTATATCTGAGCGTTTCACCGCAGTAAGCTTAAACAATTATCTATATTTTAAACCAACTACTAATCTGTTGACAAATTACAATCAGTTGTTCTAATAAATTTGATCACCCTCTAACAGCATTAAAATAATGAAGAAATAATGGATTATCTGCAAGATTTTGCACCATTATGTAAACTTCCTTTTTCTAACAAATTTGATCACCTGCTGGTTCGACCTAAGGCGAAGTTCCACTTCCTGTGATTCAATATTTATATTTACCGTACCATGAAGAAATCTAATGACAAATTTACCTGCACATAATCGAACGATCCATCCACAATGTTTGTCGCTTTCACTAGAGCTGTGTATAAAAATACTGCCTCTCTATCTAAGACCACCTTGGTGAATATCTCTCCCTGCAAGACACAAATTAATCGGGGTTTCCCCAATATGAATCTCAAACAAAGTGCTCAGTAAGGCATGATTGATATATGAGCTTTGCCTGTAAATTTCTGTGTAATTTTCTATTTCTTCCTATGCTTCAACGTGGAGCAATATCTCTATAACTAGCTATACCTGAAATATTTTCAATATGAGCAAGATTTAATGTTGCTTTTCAACAATTTTCAGTCATATCATGGCAGTGCCTACATAACATGTGACAGAGCGGTCCCAATGACACATTTTTACAGTGTTATCTCACTGAAGCATCATATCAAAGGCAGACATGATCATTTACTCTGTTACGTTATCCACACTTCAGGCCAACCAATCCTTGATCCATCCTCTTACTGATGTACGCCAAGAGAGGAAGCAACAAGTTCCATTCTCTAAAGGTCCGACCAATGGTCCACATAACTCTTGGACAGATGGAATCTTTTTACAGGTTGATATCTGATTCAACAGTCTACGTTCAGTTTCATATGTTAAAGTTTTGTGATCACAACAAACAATTTCTCTCTCTTCTGATGTTGAAGGTTTATATATGCATGATCAACCTTTCATACACTTCTGATTCACTTGTCCATATGTCCATTTTCTTGAATTGAGCCCGAGTTTTATCATGTTTATGGTAATTCCTCTAATAAATCGATTACCCTATCGGAAATCGATCACCCCCGATTTTTGGAAGAAAATACGATCGGAAGTTGTAATAGTTCAATCACCCCCGATTTTCAGTCAATCCCGTTTGTATGAGAGAATCAGAATCAAAATCATTTATTGACAGGAGTAGTCTCCCCTCCCTTAGAGCAAGTTGACTAGCAAGCACGTGTCAATAGACCACAGACCGTTTGAACTAGATCGTGTTTGATAACAGGGTATTAATTCTGCTGATGCTGTAGCATTAAAACTGCAATTAGCTGGATTGTATTGAGTCACATCTTACGTTAGTAGAATTTGTACCGTCCCGAACATGGTTGTCACAAGTCGTGGTATCGGAAACTGGGCACTTGATGATCCAAGATTCATTTCTCTGACCTTTGCGAATCACCGCTTTCACTCAGTTGCAATAAATCGATCACCGCTCATTTTTAATACCTCAAATATCACTTCCGGTGATCGATTTATTAGAGGAAGTACCGTATGCTAAATTGTTGTTAGAGAGTATATTGGTTTACTGTTCTTGGGAATGGCCAAAGTTTTAAAAGAACAAACCCTCACATATCATGCCTGTTTGGAAAATGAAAAGGTCGTTACATGTTGACCTATGACATCAGTCAGATTACGATCAATCTCCACAAACCTACAACGTAATGTCAATCAATGTCATAATACCCAAATTACGTACGCCACAATATGACGTCCCACATGCACAACTGATGTTAGGTCAGCGGTTACGGCTTCAGCACATTTTTCATATCTGTTTTATTGTGTTAAAAGTTCACTTTTATGTCATTTTCATACAGAAAAATATGAACTTGTTGTTTACACTTCACTGTGAACTTCTCTATGTGTTTTCATGCAAAGTGTGCAGGGGTTTATATTTGGTAGGACTTTTAAGTTGTGCATGTTACAGGTATGACCCAGAAACGATTACTTTCTACTTGAAGTTGCCAAAATCTTCATTAGTATATTAATAAGCATAATGGTCCTTTCTTACCAAATTTATACGAGTTATCAGCGATTAAAAACATGCCTCCATGTTATAGCACAGGCAGAAACAAAACTCAACTGTAGTCAGAAATTCATGGGTGAAGCACACAACAGGTCATGCCTCATTGCACACACAGGTCATGCCTCATTGTGAACTTTAGTCGAGATTCATATTGGGTAACCCAGGTTCAAATATATATACAATACATGTAGATTTACGGAAAACATACAATTAGAGGTTCCAAATATATCACACAAGTTAATTGGTCAAGTTGGAATCTGAAACACTGACGGCTGCTAAAATCAAAAGGAAAATTTGAGAAGGTTTGAAAGTAATGTCAGAAATTGTCTTAGTATTTAGATAGAAACGATACAATGGCATTATGAGCAAAATTAGGGCTTGGTGAAAATATATTATATATAATATATACGGGATGGGGTGATCAAGGTCAGCTTGGAGTTAATTTATGATTTTACCGTAGAAGTGTTGATATCAAACTCCTCTGTGGGTCCAAGAATCTCGTAGACAACACTAATACCTGCGCTGACCAAACGATCTGATAAGTAGACAGGAGTTCCCAGGTTTTGGTTCTCGGCTATGTTGCCAGTGTAGCTAGGTTGTTCAAATGGCGGAGTAGTCAAGGCTGTCTGATCAACTATACGTAACTGTTGAAGAGAAAATTCGGAAATATTACATGGAATTGACATTAACATTCAGTTTGTTTGATATTTGAGTGAGTGAACGAGTAGTAGGGTTAAACATCGTTTTCAGCCTTGTTTAAGTCATACCACGACGCTGTCTACATTTGCCAGAACACGTATTTGATATTTGAAAATAATATATGGAATATAAAAGAGAGACTTGGACTTGTTAGTTGGTCGCTATTAAAACCAATCTTCTGAAATCAATTTCGAATATGCCGCCTAAATATCTTGGGAGTCTGGGATTATTCATGTATAATTCTCAGTCAAACTAACGCATAATAATGTTCTAAATTAAGCAAAGACAATCTGATAGCAGGTACTTTAATCACAGGAGTGAAAAGTCACAAACACATTAGACAAAGTCTGCGTGTTTTTGGCTTCATAGGCAAACATTCATTATTCACTTTTACTCATTCATGTCAGTCATTGGTATATTATTTGTAGTGGGATTATCTAAACCCCTACATAGTAGCATATATTTCACTGACAATGACAGCATGCTACTCTTCAGAAAGGCCTGACGAGGATGCAAGTATTGAATAGTAACTGTCATGACTGTCAGTTCCTAAAATCAGAAGTACTGTTCAGTATTTAATCGATTGAACAGTATTGTTTATGAGCTCTTCTTTGGTTGCAGTTCCATGCAATTAATACAGAAATTTGACAGTATCATGTAGTCTTTCGTATTCGTAAAATATGAGAGAGGTGTTGATCACTCTCCTGGATTTTGCTCCTTGAGAGTAAAATGAGTTTCCGGGAGAGTGATAAATTGCTCTCCTAGAGAGGAAGTAAGGAGAGTGATGGAGAGCAGGAATGATAAGGAATTACATTTACTTACATAAATCTGGATATCAGTCGACCAGACCGAATCGCTGGCAGTGGCGGTCAGTTGAACCGTATCCGTGGTAATAAAGGATATATTTGAACTATTCAGAGCGGCCAGTGATACAATTCGAGCTGCCCTAACAAGCCCAGTTTCATTGTTTATCGTGAAGAGATCTGTTTCAGGATAGAGACTGTATGTCACTTTGTTGAATTCTCCATACCTGTTGTCGTTGTCAACAGCCTTAACAATGGTTAATATCTTCCCTTTTTCTGCCCCGTCTCTAAGAGTATTGTTTTGCGATACGCTGGGAAAATTGGGTTGCTCATCATTGACATTGTTGACATTCACCAGAACAGTTGCTGTCGTGGACTTGTTACCCGGGTCTGATGCAACGATGATGAACTGTAGATTTTGTAAGTCTGCATCTTCATAGTCAAGCTTGGAGGTGACAAAAAGTATTCCAGTTGTTTGGTTCAGAGTGAAGAACGTGGATTTGGAGCCTTCGAGATGATAGGAAATTGGATCATCAACATCCAAATCAGTGGCAGAAAGAAATAGAGTTGTCTCCCCTGTATAGTTTTCGTTGACTGATAAGAAATAAAAGCTTCGAAGAAATGTTGGAGAATTGTCATTAACATCACCGATTAAAACAGTCAAATCAGTTGTATTAGTTTGACGTGGGAAGCCTGCATCTGCAGCTAAAACCACAAAACTGTGATTCCTTTTACTTTCGTAATCAAGTCCCAACACCGATATAGTTCCATTGTCTCGATCTATTATGAAAATATCCGAGTCGAGGATGGAGAAAAGAATTCTTCCGTTTTCTCTTGAATCCAGGTCCATTGAATAACATTGACCCACTTGACCGGTATAGTTCTCCAGAAGGCTATCGCGGAACAGGTCACATGACAGGCTTGGACTGTTGTCATTGACATCCAGAACAGATACGATAAGAAGTGCCCAAGTGCTCAGGGGTGGGGAACCATAGTCAGTCACTGTCATATTAAAGACCAGTCTCTTATCAGGTCCCAGCATCTCATAGTCAAACAGGTCAAACGAACCTGGCAACACCCCGAATTCAAATTGGAACATTCCATTGTCTAAGACAGTTGAAGAAGAGACGTTGAAAACTGGACTCCCGCTGATGTTAAGTTGAACGCGACTGTTCTCCCCCACATCTCCATCTGAGCCTCTGACCATCTGTTGAGAATATGAACAAATATTTCACACAATATTTAATAATTTTGTATTATTGAAGGAATTAAGTTTGTTTCTAAAGTTGAACTGCAAAGGTTTCAGAGAATAGTCCCCAAAGTTTCTGTTGTGTTTATTGCCTTAAGTCATAGTCAGGTGTTTAACATGTTCTTCCTGCTTCAGCCCTCAACCTGTGTTCCCTGCTCCTGCCCCGTGCTCCCGTCCCCTGGCTGTGCTTCTGCCTCACTGAATCTAAGTTGTTGCCTACTGACTGTGCTCAGGCCTGCTGTGCTCCCTCTAGCACCTCCCACCCCATTCGCTTCCTGCTTTCCCTCTGATTGTACATAACTCTGATACTTACAATGTTCAAATCCTGAATGGAGTCTTCTCTAACACTGTATTCATACTGGCTTTGTAGGAGCTTGGGTAACTCATCATTTCTGTCTGTCACCTTGATCAGGATACTCAACACAGCCTGCAATAGTTCTTATACCGTTATAATGTAATAGTTCTGTTACCATTAAATAATGTTTTAGTTCTTGTACCATTATAATGTAATAGTTGTTATACTCTTATAATGTAATAGTTCTGTTACCATTATACGGTAATAGTTCTGATACCATTATAATGTAATAGTTCTTATACTCTTATCATAAAATAGTTCTGATACCTTTATAATGTAATAGTTCTTATACCATGATAATGTAATAGTTCTTATACCACTATAATGTAATAGTTCTGATACCATTATAATGTAATAGTTCTGATACCATTATAAGGTAATAGTTCTTATACTCTTACAATATAATAGTTCCTATACCATTATAATGTAATAGTTCTTATACCATTATAATGTAATAGTCCCTATAATGTAATAGTTCTTATACTCTTATAATATAATAGTTCTGATACCATTATAATGTAACAGTTCTTATACCATTATAATAGTTCTTATACTATGATAATGTAATAGTTCTTATACCACTATAATGTAATATTTCTGATACCATTATAATGTAATAGTTCTTATACCATTATAATGGAATATTTCTCATACCATTATAATGTAATAGTTCTTATACCATTATAATGTAATAGTTCTTATACCATTATAATGTAATAGTCCCTATAATGTAATAGTTCTTATACTCTCATAATATAATAGTTCTGATACCATTATAATGTAACAGTTCTTATACCATTATAATGTAATAGTTCTTATACCATTATAATGTAATAGTTCTTATACCATTATAATGTAAGTTGTTATACTCTTTCAATAGTTCTGATACCACTATAATGTAATAGTTCTTATACCATTATAATGTAATAGTTCTTATACCATTATAATGTAATAGTTCTTATACTCTTACAATATAATAGTTCTGATACCATTATAATGTAATAGTTCTTATACTCTTATAATGTAATAATTCTTATACCATTATAATGTAGTTCTTATACCAATATAATGTAATAGTTCTTATACCATTATAATGTAATTGTTCTTATACCATTATAATGTAATAGTTCTTATACTCTTATAATATAATAGTTCTGATACCATTATAATGTAATAGTTCATATACCACTATAATGTAATAGTTCTTGTACCATTATAATGTAATAGTTCTTATACCATTATAATGTAATAGTTCTTATACTCTTACAATATAATATTCTGATATCATTATAATGTAATAGTTCTTATACCATTATAATGTAATAGTTCTTACACCATTATAATGTAATATTTCTTATACCATTATAATATAATAGTTCTTATATCGTTATAATGTAATAGTTCTGATACCATTATAATGTAATAGTTCTTATACCATTATAATGTAATAGTTCTTATATCATTATAATGTAATAGTTCTTATACCATTACAATGTAATATTTCTTATACTCTTATAATATAATAGTTCTGATACCATTATAATGTAATAGTCCCTATAATGTAGTAGTTCTTATACTCTTATAATATAAGTTCTGATACCATTATAATGTAATAGTTCTTATACCATGATAATGTAATATTTCTTATACCACTATAACATAATACTTCTTATATCGTTATAATGTAATAGTTCTTACATCATTATAATGTAGTAGTTCTTATACCATTATAATGTAATAGTTCTTATACTCTTACAATATAATAGTTCTGATAGCATTATAATGTAATAGTTCTTATACCATTATAATGTAATAGTTCTTATACCATTATAATGTAATATTTCTTATACCATTATAATATAATAGTTCTTATATCGTTATAATGTAATAGTTCTTATACCATTATAATGTAATATTTCTTATACCATTATAATATAATAGTTCTTATACCATTATAATGTAATAGTTCTTATACCATTATAATGTAATAGTTCTGATTATAATGTAATATTTCTTATACCATTATAATGTAATAGTTCTTATGCCATTATAATGTAAGAACTATACCATTATAAGGTAATAATTCTTATACACTTATAATGAAATAGTTCTGATAAAATGTAATAGTTCTTCTACGGTATAATGTAAAAGTTCTTCTTATAAAATAGTAGTTCTGATACTGTTTTAATGCAATAGTTCTAATAAGGTTTAGAGTTTAGTTTCAGTGGACAAACATTGCCATTTTTGAAGCTAAGCCTGGACTGGTTGAATGCATTGTCATGGAGATGGTAGACAGACCCATGAGTTTCACAGTCCCGCATTTCATGGCCCTGATCATAAACAATAGCAATGGTTGACGGAATTCTGGAGAAGAATTTGTGTGATAAGTAAATCGTCACTGAGGCATTTTTCTTTCTCCAATCTCCTCGACCAAATTTGAAATGAAGATTTCTTTGAATTTGATTTTATTGGGAAAAATATCATACGAGGTTGAAATTTTGCTGCAACATCAGTAGTTATCTCTTCAAACCAGTGAAATTTGGTTGAATTGTGCACATGTATGCTGCACTTGCAATGAAATAAAATGACCATAATTGTTTGCCGCCATAATGCCAAGCTGACCCATAGTTGGGACAGATCTTTTCCAGCTCTTCATACATACCAGCTTCTGGCATTGTTCCTCTGAGTCGTACACATCCACGATCAACCTGTACTCATCTTGCTCTTCACGGTCAAAGGTTTTCAGAGCTGTTAACTGCCCCTGACAAGTCAAAAATAATGGTAATCATACAAAAAATTTTTTTTTAAATAATACTAATAAATATAAAAATAATATTGATAAAAAAAGAAATAATGCAAGTAACAGTGTATAGGCTTTGCTGGCCAAGCTCATGAATATCTTTAAGAAATAATTATATTTATTACAGGAGTGGGCGAGTGAATATGATTTAACGTCGCTTTCAACTATATTTCAGTCATACCACGACGTTGGGTCCTATTCCTTTTCACGCCTGAGAACCACACGGGTGTGGGGTCCTATTCCTTTTCACACCGGGAACCCCACGGATGGCACAGTTAGTTGCCTCTTACGACAAGCTCTCTGAGGAGCTGAGGCCTATTCTTACCATGACCTGCGGTGTGCACAACAACATCCGAGGTCAATCCCTGGAAGCTCCACGGGGTTATTTTTATTACAGTCCAAACTTACATATATATCCCAGTGAAATTTAGAGTCCTACTAGATCATGAGATGGTGAGACTGTTGTACTTACTGTGTTATTATTTAGCTGGAATATATCGGATATAGTACGCATGAGAAACAAGAGATTGCTTCCAGGAGTCACATCCAGTAACAAAGTTGTCACAAATGCTCCGATTGGTTCATTTTCTGGGAATTCCCTGACAATATTAATCTCTTCTTCTTCAGCACTGTCAGGTCGGCGGATAGGGTAGATGATTATGCTGATCTCGTCAAACGATCCAGCGCTATCCTTGACCCTCGCTGAGAATCTTAGAGTATTAGCGGATGCAAGTCTGGAGCGGAGGAAGAGCACTCCAAGGGGGGTAACTCCAACATCATTCACACCAGGACTGATGATGGTAAAAATCAGTTCACTGGGACTGGTATCTGGGTCATCCACAGAGAGAACTCCAATCACGTCGCCCGGCAGCGAGTCTTGAAAAATTTCATACATTGTGGACCGATTATTTCTGAACACGGGAGCGACATCATCCACATCCAGGACAATGACCGTCACCTGTACAACACCGGTCACAAGCCCCGACTCCAACATCTCACTTGCCTAGATGAAAGTGGAATTGTAGAACAGTGATTCATTGGTCGCACAATGTGTGCTTGCATGCAGGGTGGTACACAGTATGCTGACCTGCATATGGAGGATGATATAGGGGTGGCAACAAGTTACATTGTCAGTCATAAGCATTGGATCTGATGGGTTCAACAGGTTTTAGAGATCTAACTCTCTAAACGGAGGTGAAACAGGTCGTTGACTTTATTTATATCACAACGTTCAAAAATCTTCAGGCGAATTGCCTTATATAATGTTACATGTCATAACAGTGGTTTTCCAATGAAAGTGCAGGGGTCGAAATGTTTGAAAATCTCCACCTGTCACATGTGACAGGTAGAATCATTTTCTACCTGTCACATTAAATTACAACCTGAACAAAACCATGTCATTCATTTTTCCATGGTTAAAACTGTAATGATGATGAACTATCTCAGAGGCTGTCAATCAAGTGATTGCGAAAATATTTTTTTGTCACCCACTGTAAAATATAATGTGCATGAATGTACCTTTCTTTGTTAAGCTTACGTTTTGTGTTGAACATTGTATTTGTTCAGAACACCAGCCTGAACAATGGAACTTTGACGTACATGTGTGGCTAAAGACAAGTAGTGATCGACTATATATCATTAAAAAAACAAGAACTTGTGATCCAAAATAAATGTTTATTTATTACTGGTACATGTGCCACTTTCTACAGCAGCTACACTGTCATGACTGTAGGCCTACATATACTGTATTCTGTGTTTGACATTAAATTCTGACCTGCAATTCCAAGGAAATCCAAAATCTTGAAATTCAGCAATGACATTGGTCAACTATTTGCCCCCAGCTTGTCTTTGTCTTGTTACCATATGAAAACATAACAGGGCTGCATCTGGAGCCAATTTAGTTTCGGGAAACATATGGGCGCCCAAAACTGTTTTTGTTCAATTTGAAAGGATTTCTGAAGGAAATACTCGTAGAAAAAGCTTTTGGGAGCCTCAATATCAATCTGATTGCATAGCTGGGTACCAGTATTGAATTTCATGGCTCTTTGCACAGAAATTCACTAACGAAAATTGGGCCCTCAATAATGAATTAGGAATGGGATGGGAACCTGCAAGAAATTCCTGGATACAGACTTGCGTAGCAACAAATCTATCTATACTTCCGGATAAAAATGCACAAATCGTGTTCAGATGAATGTGCAAAATTTCATTTCTCAGAGAAAAATTGTCTCCGATATGTAGCTGAAAATCCTGTTCCCTCTCAGTCAATCATCAATGTGAGACAGACAGTCATAGTTCAATCAGCTGATCAGCCAGTGCCGGTGTCAGTGGCACAGTCACGGCTGGTCGGCAAGCCCCCCGATTTATTAGTTTCCTCCACATTATTCCGTTTGAGGAAATTATCCATTTCAAAAGTTAAAGAAGTCAAAATTTTTTCAGAGATATGATTGCTGGTCTCTTCCAGTGCTTCCCGCCATGGACATAAACACAAAAGAAATGATGACGTAGACAACAAGCTAGCAATATCGGGAACCCTCAATTTTCCCAAGATATATAAGCAATAAACGGGCGTTCGAGGGGACCCGACAGTCATAGAGATCACTTGCTTGGACAACTTACCTCCCTTGATGTTCTTCACACAGATATCGTAATAAAGTGGAGAACGATTGTCGGCGAAACATTACGTTTATTTTTTAGTTGAATTTCGGTGTTTTCTTGATTTCTTGAACATTGTAATGATTTAGGGAACTGATAAAACAGTTAGTAGAAGTTTTTTTCTACCTGTCACTTGCGACAGGTAGTTTTTTGTTCTACCTGTCACAAGGAAATATTACCTGTCGACGACAGGTGGACAGGCGGACTTTTCGACCCCTGAAGTGTGCATAAACTAATTGTTAATATAGAACAAAACATGTCGTCTTAGTCTATTCTTATGCAAAATAGACAGACAACAATTTGTTTTTCAAATACCATCCGATGCGGATATATATGTCCATGGTCGCCTATGTTGGATGTCTCTTCGCTCGATATATTCTAGAATTTATTGAACAAAAACGACCTTTTCTACCTCTATTTTAGACAGGTTGTACATGTAGGTCTGGGCATGACAATGATATGCAAACAGGTTGGAGAGAACTACCTCTCTAATATGGAGGTAAAAAAGATCTTCTTTTTAATTTATTCATCATAACACCCCAAAATCTTCATGCGACTTAGCAAATATATTGTATATTTACGTATAGGTCGTGGGGTAAAAGAGTTACATAATTATATGGGTGGATAAACTGAGTTATGTGTGGCGGTTGGTTACATATTATATTCAATATATGGGTGGTGGGTGTAAAATTATATTTAATTACAGGGGATGTCAGGGGCAAAAAAAAAAGTGCCTTCTGTCCCCCCTATGTACTTTTTTCTGGAACAGCCCTAAGTTGGGGGAGACATAATGATTATACCTGAACTGAAAAGCTGTATTCTGTTATGTCCTCATAATCAAGGTGTTGATCAAGTCTCAAGTTTCCATCGGTGTCCACCTTAAATGGCACTGTGAAATTAAAACAAGAAAAGGTCAATATTGGTTCAATCTAACATAGGCAACTCAAGATACTGCATTATATAGTTATATAATTAAATGTAAATGTAACTTGATAAACTGGTTGAGGAGAGGGGGCCATTTTAAATTCACTGATATTCATCTGCACTACGGATTACACAATCTAATAAACAAGCATGACAAGGGATGCCACTTTGAACAAGGTAATCATCATGATCATGCCAATATCATTCTGTATATTGTAGTATTTATATCGTTAAGTTCATGATAGAATAAATTAATCGTAAAATAGAATGAAATTGATGCCTATTTGGAGCTGCATCCCCTTTTCAATATGGGTCATATTTAATGTTTAATGAGATCATTCTGAAAATTTTCTAAGCAACATAACTAGATCAAATGAAGGTTTGTAAACTGGGAATGGGCCACTCCTGAGAGGAATGGGTCACCCCTGGTGGGCCACCCCTGAGAGGAATGGGTCACCCATGAGATGAATGGGCCACCCCTGGGAAGAATGGGCCACCCCTGGGAGGAATGGCCCACTCCCGAGATGAATGGACCACCCCTGAGAGGAATGGGCCACCCCTGAGAGGAATGGGCCACCCCTGAGAGGAATGGGCCACCCTGGGAGGAATGGTCCATCCATGAGAGGAATGGGCCACCCCTGAGAGGAATGGGCCACCCCTGAGAGGAATGGGCCACCCTGGGAGGAATGGTCCATCCATGAGAGGAATGGGCCACCCCTGAGAGGAATGGGTCACCCATGAGAGGAATGGGCCACCCCTGGGAAGAATAGGCCACCCCTGAGAGGAATAGTCCATTCCTGAGATGAATGGACCACCCCTGGGAGAAATGGACCACCCCTGAGAGGCAGTAGTAATCTATTGATTTTCAATCGGTTTGTAGTTGCACCATGTTGAAACACAAAATAGTTTGTAATGAAAACAGTTCCTGTGCAGTTTTCCTCAAACCTCAATTAAATGAAAGTACTCAAAGTACTGATGTCTGGATCGCCAACAATGGATTTAAAGTTTCAAAACGTTTCAGCTGGCATATTTCAGTCGATAACAGATGTATGGATAAATGTGGAGATTTTCTCCAATTTGTGGACGAGTCTGTTTGGGAAATCACAACTGGAACACAGTTTAGTCTTCAAGGAAGTGAATTTGTGAAGGCGGTTCATTTAGAAATATGCTAGGTCTTCATGGTAGCAAGAAACTATATCTACAGTAATATGGTTAAAAGTGGATCGTCTGCGTCAATGTCTTCTACCAGTTTTTGCGAGCAGATTCATGCAATTTTATTGTGACAAAGCGACAAATATGCGAGGAGACTGGATAGTTTTATTAATGTGTTTTTATTTGTGTAGCACAGATATTTGCAAGAGCTGCAGGAGTTTGTTAAGTCCCCATATGCCTGCATGGTGTTTATAGTAAATTTGTTTGTTGACAACGTGCGAAAATTCGGGATCAGATAATCGACTGAAATTTTTTGAATTCGACTGAAAAAACGGAAACTCGGTAGGTTATTTGTTGATAGCTCGCTTAATACTGGTTCGATTCTGACATTGTAAAGTTTCCGGAGTAGCTGAAGAGATTCTCTTTTCAAAAATATATAGTTTGATGACAATTTATTTTATATTTTTGAGATAGATATCAACTGAAAAAATCGTGTCGACTTCGCTGAAATTTTTTCTGGACCGACCGACATGCGGTTTTTCTTGTCCGGAAAATTATTGCGTGAACTGACTGAAATACTTTTAGGTTTCCGGAATGCTCTACTTTTATACGAATAAAATGATATAAAATATATGCATGTACCTTCTACCGTTTTCCGTAAAAGGGTTCGCTGAAAAAAAAACGATTGAAAATCACAACATTTTCAGCTGAATCTGCCGTAAAACGGATTAGTGAAGCGAGTTAAACACTCGGATTTGGAGACGGACTTCATTCCGGAAACCTAAAAGTATTTCAGTCAGTTCACGCAATAATTTTCCGGACAAGAAAAACGGCATGTCGGTCGGTCCAGACAAAATTTCAGCGAAGTCGACACGATTTTTTCAGTTGATATCTATCTCAAAAATAAAAAATAAATTGTCATCAAACTATATATTTTTGAAAAGAGAATCTCCTCAGCTACTCCGGAAACT
Organism: Hanleya hanleyi; assembly: GCA_036873755.1. Lineage (NCBI taxonomy): Eukaryota > Metazoa > Mollusca > Polyplacophora > Lepidopleurida > Hanleyidae > Hanleya > Hanleya hanleyi. The sequence goes on from JAVTVY010027080.1 coordinate 83,580, forward strand.
TCCAATGTCAGAATCGAACCAGTATTAAGCGAGCTATCAACAAATAACCTACCGAGTTTCCGTTTTTTCAGTCAAATTCAAAAAATTTCAGTCGAATACGCCGTCCCGAAAATTCCTGTTGTTGTTGCTGTACGATCATTGCGTATATAATTTAGTTTGAAAAAGTTTGAACACCACCAACAACAAAACTTTTCGAAAGCGGTACCTGACAAATTCTGTTGTTTCCACTTTCGAAAAGTTTTGTTGTTGTTCAAACTTTTTGAAACTAAATTATATTCGGAGAGCAGAGTCCCCCGGAATACATAAATCTGCAGTGGACAGTATCCGGTCAAGTTCAGAAGACGAGAAAAATGTAAATACTATTGTCTCCTCTGGAAATATATTCCATGCAGTATGCGTACACATTAAAATAGTAACGAACGCCGAATTCACGGGAAAGAACGTACGCGTGTTGAAAACTGGTGTCTTCATAATCCCAGAACCTGAACCTGTCAAGTGCGACAGTCGGATCAAGGAACAAGATTTGCAACGTATGATCGTACAGCAACATTAACAGGGATTTTCGCACAAATTGTCTCTCCAACGCTATCGTTGTCAACAAACAAATTACGAACTATAAACACCAGCCATATATATTATAAGTAATCTGACTTACCGCAAACTCAGACAGATGCAAAAAGCGCACAGACAGCAAACACGAGGTGGGCAGCTTACCATATTACCAGGTCATCGATTTACATTTACAACAGTCTACGGTGACAGCACAGTGCTGGCATGAGTTATCGCCTGATGGGCGCTGAGAACCGGGTTTGGGCCGATCGCCCGGAACCAAAGAACAAAAAAATAGTCCACGGATTTAAGCAATCCCTGGGCGAAGAAATGAATATGAAATACACTCAAATTCAGATTTTGTTTTATTTCTAGTTCACATGAAACGATTACGACTGTTTTTTTCTTCATTTTCTGGTTAATACCCTGATATAAGACTCAACACAGTGAAAATCACTGGCGGAGTGATACAGGTTAACCCAAGGTCATCACATTATAGTGCACGTACACATTTGCATAAATTTCGTGAGTGGCAGCATAGTCTGGTCGACACCGCTACGCGGTGGCGATCCAGACAACAAGAGCTACAAGTTTAGAACTATGGGCTATTTGAGTGCGAGACGAACTGTGTGTTATCTTATCAAAGAAGGTGATGTTCATTACAGGTGATGTGCTTCTTCTTGTTGCACCAGAACTAACAATGCGTAACCTAAAAGAATGCAAGTCAAACTGAGTGTCATCGACACAAGAAGAAAGTGATGCAAGCAACTGTCTAAGAAATTTTGTTAAATCTGCAGCAGAAGAAAGGGTCACTAGGGTTGACGTTCCTTGTGCTGAGCTCAAACCTTGTGGGCCCCTACTATGTGAATCAAAGACATGAAACTTTTTATTGTCAAAGAGAATTGCAACTGCCATGCCCTTAAAAACAAATATACTAAGTGGAGTGTTCTTTGAGGAACTACAGCTGATCGCTGCTTGCAAATCAAAAATATTAACATTATCTGAGCAACTGTCATCAAAACTGCCCGAGTAGGTTCTAAGCAATCTAGAAGAGAAATATTGACCATTGAGAATGAAATATTTGGGCAGATCTTGGAATACAAGATAGTCATTTGTGGTATTACTCTGTTTCCTAATATGCTTATACAATTCATCTCCACAAAATAATATATTATCCAAAGTTTGTTGTGTCGATGGAGTTACGTAATTATTCATCACTGTAAAAGCGTGAAAGCAAATACAGTTCGCCATACACTGTTTACTTCGGGACATAGCTGAAAATATGGGAGCTCCTTGGTGAAAGGAACCATGAACGATATTTGTGATGCTAAAATGATGTAGAGCTTGCATAGCTTGTGGAGAAGGGCCAGGATTTGTTTCTACATCATTTGCCATCTTTATAAGACCAGGCAAATAGTATCTACAGACAATTAATTGCATGATCCAGAAGCTTGCAAAATATGAACATCTAGACCGGGATGCTTCATCTTCACTGTAAAATCTGTAATTTGATATCACTTTTGTAATCCATTGATGCAAAAACGCATAGATTATTGGTAACATAAGGGCTGCTAACTTAGATTGTCTGACTTTAAGATTTGTGCAATGAATGCCGATTCTTTGCCTGTATTGATCTAAAGAAATCCCCATTGTGGTACTAAAAATTGATGCAGAAATATGCTTCTATGTCAAATAGAGAACCACTAGTATCAACTGGTAACTTGTTTCAAAGTATATTCAATAACACGTATGTCCCAGTCCGTTCAATCAGTAAGTTCAGCTCAAAGTCTCGAATAAAATATGTTCAGAATAAAATATGTTCAGATTGAAGTATGTAAAACAGTGGAACTCCAAGTACATTCACCTCCAAAGTCTTCAAAACGTACGTTCAACTTCAAGTACGCTCACCGCCTGGTAGTATGTTCAACTCCAAGTATGTTTGGCTCCAAGTATGTTCAACTCCACGTATGTTCAACTCCAAGTATGTTCAGCTCCAAGTATGTTCAACTCCAAGTATGTATGTTCAACTCCAAGTATGTTCAGCTCCAAGTATGTTCAACTCCACGTATGTTCAACTCCAAGTATGTTCAGCTCCAAGTATGTTCAACTCCAATGTCTCCAATAATTATGTTCAACTCCAAGTATGCTCACCACCAAGTCTTTGTATGTTCAACTCCAAGTACGTTTAACTCCAAAGTCTTGAATAAAAGTTCAATTACGTTCACCTCCCAAATCTTTAATAAGTAGGCTTTGTCAACTCTCAATTAAGTTCAACTCTCAAGTATGTTCGAATCCAAGTGTTTCATAATTTGCAAATGTGTAAAATGTGTCACTCCCAGGTTTCCAAATTAGGGTTATTATATGATGGTGATACAGTATTATACAGTACTAGAAAAAAAAACTCTGTTAAAAATTGACCTATAAAATTAATCGACAGAACTATTACTAAATTAATGCAGACGAATCAAGACAATTGATGAAGCAGGGTATAATTATTTTGAATTACCGTACGGTACCAGTAGGTGTTAATACAAGGGCATTTAATATAATGCGAGCGTTGTTGTTGTTAACATTTACCCAGACCATGCGTTTTCAACTCAAGTTATAAATTTTCTGCAAACAATCAGTATCCACTTAATATCATTTAGCTTAAGGTGTACGCCGTACCCTAATCATTATTTGTTAACACAAAGCCAGATTACCTGCCAAATTATGTTGTTTCCGCTTTCGAAAAGTTTTGTTGTTGCTCGTGTCAAACTTTTTCAAACTAAATTATGTACGCATTGATCGTGCAGCAACAACAACATGAATTTTCGCACAAATTGTCTCTCCAACGCTATCGTTGTCAACAAACAAATTACGAACTATAAACACCAGGCATATATAAGTAATCTTGAGAACTTACCACAAACTCACGCAGCTCTTTCCAAATATCCTTTCCAATGACGCAAACACCGCAGACGAATTGAACAAACACCACGAGGCAGGCAGCTTTCCGCAAAATGGTACATCTTCAGAAAATTTATGACCTAGGCCTATCCCAAAGTTCACAAGATCATTATTATTTAGCATCATCAGATAAACAAGACTAGTACGATCAGACAACATGAAGGCGAAAATACTGTATAATTGACGTCAATTCGTTGTTTTCCGCGTTTCAATGGTTGATCTTCAATGCAGAATCTAGGTCAACTAAATTTATAATGTCTGCTGCTTCAAACGAGTAGGCCTACAAGTACGTTCAGTTTTATTTTTTTAACAACAAAACTTGCATAAAGTTAGCAACAAAAGTACATATCATCGGGTGTATGAACAGTACTATGTATTGAATGAAGAACAGAAATGCTGCAAATCCCCTGACCTGATCATGAACATGTCACGCTAAGAACCTTGGAATAGGTCATAAATTTTCCGAAGATGTACCGTCTTGCCAGCTTTCCACCACATTACCAGGTCGGCGGAACCAGACAATGCAGACCAAAAAAATAGTCCACGGATTCAAGCAATACCTGGGCGATGAAATGAATATGAAATACTCTCAAATTCAGATTTTGTCTTATTTCTAGTTAACATGAAACGATTACGACTGTTTTCTCTTCACTTTCTGGCTGATACCCTGATATGTGACAAACACAAAGTGAAAATCACTGGCGGATGGCTACAGGTCAACCCAGGGTTATGCCATTATAGTGCACGTACACATTTGCATATATTTCATGAGTGGTAGCATAGTCTGGTCGACACCGCTTCGCGGTGACGATCCAGACAAAAAAAGTCACATTTTGTTCAAATTGAGTTTTGTCATGAAAAAAAAAAATCACTGTCAGCTGTTACTTTTTTCATGGAAACAAATTTTTTTTTTTGATTTTGTATATGCTCGAGCAGCAGAAATCATGCCCATAGTATATACTGGATCATGATCAAGCCTATGTCTATCATCATGATCCAGTTAACATTATCATTCATAAAACGTGACAATTTTACACATAAATATACACTCAACAAACCATTTGCATCGAGTATTATGTACTCATGAACAGTAGCGCCATCTGGTGTCAAAGCTCTCACACGTCCCAAATTTGTTGCCAAGTCGACATTCTCTGGGGCTGAGAATATGTACTGGTTGTCCGTGAACTTTAGACTGAGATCTTCGGTCACGTTTACGAAGGTAATATTCACCTGGAAAGAGAAAGATGAATATTCTTTATTGGGGCTAAAGAATAAAAATATAAGTGTACAGTTTTCTAAATAATTATCCTCACCATTTCCAGTCTGACAGAAAAATGCCAACATTCAAGTTTAGTGTATACCCTCCTGTTTATGTTTTGCATGGTCACCATCTTTCTTATGCAGATACGAGTTGGAGTTCTAGTACTGTAAAATACTGACGAAAAACATGCCTCAGGATATTATGCACAGGGGTCGAAATAGTCCAAATAATTTGACTGTCACATGAGAGAGGGGACCAAACAGTTTAGCTATCACCTTTAATTACCTGAACGTGTGTCATTGAAACTGACTAGTAGGCCTACATGTAATTCAAGATTAATGACAAAGCTACATGTTGCAATCAGCTACCTTTTCCCCATCCCATGTACACCCTACTGAATCGTCAAGTATGATTATAGGTGAAAACCGTGTCAAATTACAGTCAATGGTAGGTTTTTCAGTGCTTTCGTTATCAAGCGTGGGTGTGTGTCTGACCAGACGACAGTGACCACAGCCGAAAATGAACGATTTTCAGCATATCGATGACAGGTATGGTTACTGGTGTCCAGCCTTATTTTGAAGGAGAGATATCGTACTATATTGTCACCAAACATAGGGTTATTACTATTTCAAGTTAACAACAATTTTAAACATTTTTGCGGCGAGAGGTGTTTTTAGGTGTTGGTAGACAGTCCATGGTAGGTATTAGCATCGAATTATAGTGTGAGGAAATGAGCACAAAATGAACACGTGAGAACTTACTACCTGCCTCATGTATCACTGACTCATTCATCTCTCGATTCCTTCCACTTGTGTGTGTTTAAGAGGAATATGAACCATTAATAGTATATTCTCTGTCTGTCTGATATTACGACAGTCCATGGTATCATCATCGGACCGATCGACAGTCCATTGTAGGTCAACATGCACTTGTGAATGATGCACAGAGAGCACATCGTCTGATTTAATGATTCGCCAAATGGACTGTTGCCAAGACAAATGGTAGCTACAATGGACTGTCGACATATCTGATATATAATCATATGTTGCCTCATTATAACATTGCAGCTGTTATGCGGCTTCAATGTGAAGTGATTCAACCTACAGTTCATGGTCGCATGACAAATGGACTGGTGCATTCACCTATAATCACACTTGTCGATTCAGTAGGCCGGTGATGTAGCTGTTTTGAATGAATTTTGTCCAAGATATATTTTGAACACAAAAAAAAAAGAAAAGAAAAAAATTAGAAAAAAGAAACTATTGGTTACCCATCACTGCAGACAGGTATTATATTTCTCTACCCGTCTCCTTCAATAATACAACATGTACCTGACAATCTCCTCAATTCAATAGGAGTTAATTTAGATACAAATTCAAATTCTTTATTAGGCACGAACACAATTTACATTGGTTAATGCCACACAACAAGACATAAACAAATACAACTATATACAAGGTAAAAGACATGTGATGCAGATTAAAATCCATGGACTACAAACCGGGATGACTCCTATATTGAAGGAAGTCTTCTTTTAAAACTTGTGTACAAATATTTAGCGAACAATCTGGTGAATTTATACGAGTCACATCGAAGGAGTTTAGAAAATATTGAGCGAGCAGGATACTTTTGAATATCGATGTTTAAATCAGTAAAGAGTTGACCACAGGTACTTCTATCTACCGTTCTATGTTCCACCCCCAACCAGATAGAGACTATGGTTGGGGGTGGAACATAGAACGGTAGATAGAAGTACCTGTGGAGTTGACGTCTCAAATCCTCATTATTTGAGCAACACATTACAAAATGAAATTCATCACCAACAGAGCTCACGCAGTTCTGGCAAGTACGCATTTCTCTTGGAATTATGGGTTGGTGATAACGACCTGATTCAATTTCTAAAGTGTGATTACTTATCCGTAATTTGGTAATCAGCACACGTTGAGGTTTCGACAAATTAAAAGTTAAGTATTTTTCAAAACAATATTCATTTTTCAGTGTAGCATAAAGATCTAATTTATGATTCAATGGACTAGACATCGTGCTTCGCCAGTCCTGTGTGAACTCATCGATAACACGTCTGGAAAATGTACGATGAAAGTTACCTACATCCAAGAAGGATTGTTGTAACCACACATGATAAAACCCGTGTACAGATAAGATTTTCTTGATTTTGTCACAGTATGTAGAACTCCCATGCTCGGAAAACTGGAGACAATGCTGATAAGCCGATCATGATTTTACCACATAATCCGGGTTGGGGGGGGGGGGGGGAGCACAATTTCTCAACCAATTTCGCAAAATTCACACCATTTTCATTGAAAGGTCGATAATTCCATCTCTGAGTACTTTTCCTTAAAAGGAATATATACGAATTTGGCGACAGGTATAGAAAGGGGGTCGAAATATGGGGTCCTTTCAATCTCTGCTGAATTGAGGCCTGGACTGAACTGAAAGGAAAACAAGAATAGATTTACGGCCGTAGGCCTACTGTTTATGTGATTTTCTTCTTGTTTTCTTGTTACTGTCAACAACTGACACCAAACCATCAACCAAGCAACCATAATCTCAATCGAATCTTCAAACCACGCATGTCGTCTGCACATTTCGGCCGCACATTTCCCGCGAACGCAAATGCACTTCTCTTCCTCCGTCGCCCAAAGAGTTATCCCGTATTCGGAAACCCGAACAAAGAACACATTCACGGCCTACTGGGGGTTTCCAACCATCACAAACCGCGTTTTATGTAAAAAGTGTCACGTGGTGTCACATTTATGTAAATGAGATCACGTGACCTCTTTTCGATATAATGATTTATATCGTCCTAAAAGCTAAACATCAATTTTTAACTCCACCTGCGGGTGTTAAAGGAATTGTGTTCTTTTCAAACTCGTTAAGAAAAAATAAAGAAAAACTTTGAACAGTGCATGTCAGCTGCACAACTTCTATCCAGGATACACTCTGCATGTGATTGAAATCTTGAACTTACGGGTAGAGGGGATAAATCACTCCGCCAATACAGAACTTACCACTACAAAAAATCTATTCAGTAACTTCCAGTGTGAAACTTTGTGAATCATACTACTCCAGAAAGTGAACATTGTAGCGCCAATTGATCAGTGTCATATTCGCTGAGTGACCCAAACACTAGTAGGCCTACTTGAAAATGACCCCACGTCTGCATGCAAACGCATGGAGAAAGTTGGCATACAGTATGCATCATTTGTCAGTTAATTTCCCCCTACCCCATTACCCTCATTATTTTGTGAAAAGGATAAAATCGCAAAAATGGAATAAAATTTTTACAAGGCATATTTTCCATTTTGCATGAGAATTCAAAACGTGCTAGAAAGTCGTATTCATTAATGAAGAATGAAAACCACTTAATCTGGCAACTGTTTAATCCACTTTTGCTTAAATTCACACACCGAAAGTAAGAGCTGGAACTTTATCACTTGACAGCTGATCATACTGAGGTCATTTATTGCAGATGTGCGTAATCCTTGAGGTATAAAGGCATCATAGGTATATTCCAAAATGGCGCTGTATTAAAGGAGTACTTATCTTATTTTTTATTGTGACTATATTTATCAACAGTCGTATTCCATACCTTATTATATAAAACTTATGTTGATAGAATGCGAAATAAAAGAAATATTGAATATTTTGTTGCTCGCCACGGCGTGCGCTGGGCGCCGCCATTGCACCATCGCGTGACGTTTTTAGATGAGCGGAAGTGAGTGTATACTCATCTAAAAACGTCACAACGTCATAGAGATTTAAGGTTGATCGTGTTGGTCATGCCGATAATTTGTTTGAGAAGGAACCCAGTAAATCCACTGACGTTCTAGTTGATTTTAATAGCTCAAGTGTGATCATGAAAATGTTTACAAACTCAGAAGCATCGTCGTTCAACTCAAATCCCTGCACAATTGCAGAGGACACTCTTTTAGTTTAATGCTCAGCTTCAAATTTCATCCAAATTGAATCGGGCAAGTCTCAGTTAAAAATCTTGAGGAAGAAATTCTTCAGTTAGCGGAGATAATCTAAACCCCTTTCCTTTTAGCAATTACCCCAGTGGGATTTTCCGCGCCAGAGTAATTCAAATGTTCGTAGTTGGAACGGGGAACGTCCCTGGATCAAGCGTTAGGCGTGACGTTGTCCTGCATGCTGACGTCATCAGTCACGTCATCCCACAGGCAACATGTCGGCGCCCACATCGACCTCAAAGCGGAAACACGGCTTCACAAATTTTAATATAAATAATAGGTTACCGCCCTCAACGACAGTAAAATAGTTGGTTGTATTTCTTTAAGAGTCTAACTTTTGTAATATGAACCTATATCAACGTATTCTTGTGGGTTTTTTGCGTTTTCCTTCTCCATTGTCTGGCAATTCCTATCTCAAAGAAACCTCTTATTCCACCTCTAATAGTAATTTTGGATTTACCAAGCCGTCTTCGTGTGGGTTAAGTATACAAACACAGAAAGCATACGCGACGTTTAAAGGAAGAGGCTCTTTTTGTGTTTTTGAAGCAGATATTTTTTCGATTCTCAACCTGAAAAGTTTTCCGAAGATATTTTGATAGTCATTTTCGTAAAAATTGATGTACGATTCATCTAAATCAATTTGGCCTATTTTGGTATTTTTTGAGGCATTATAGAGATGATTTTCTCTTGTAACAAAAATTGACACCTCAAATCAAAATTATATTTTCACACAATATATATAAAGAAGTTTGATTATTTGAAAGAAACCTGGATTGACACCTAAACCTAAGATTATATTTTCACCAAATATGTAAAGAAGTTTGAATACTTCCAACCAGTATTGGTCTTGGTTTGATGTGTCATTTTTTGTTACAAGAGTAAGACCCTCTCCATGACAAATGCCTCAAAAATTCAAAAATAGCACAGGAATTATATTTTAATCAACCACAAATTCAGTTCATGCAACTGACTATCGCGATATTTTCGAGGTTGAGATTTTTTCAATATGTAAACTTCAAGAAAAATCTGATGCTGCAGGGTTTTGGATTGCAAAAATGGGCTGTTTATCGTCACATACAAAGGAACAATCCTATATGTAAACGTGACGCATCCTTTAAAACACAAAAAAACCCAACAAAAAACCCCCCCAAAACCCCACAACCATCGCCATAACGTCATGACAAAGGTCAGTGATAATTGATTCTCCCGATATTTTCATCTTGAGTCTGTCAATATGCAAATTACACCCAAGAAAAAGCGATCTCGTGAATCGAACTTTCGTGAGAATGAACCGATGTTGCATGCGGAAATATAGTTATCCTTGAAGCAAAGTACCGTGTCCAAGAACAGAAAATTGTCCAAGATGATCAATTAAACCAAACAGTCCAATCCATGTACACCACAGCCACGCACCATTATGTCTATAAATTAAGCTACAGTTTGCCGATTAGCAGGTTAATTGAATTTTACGTGTTTCATCACATGTACGAAACAATATTTCGGTGGGAGACGAAAAAATCAACCAAGGATATTGCCTTTAAACGCTTATTCAAAAGAGCCTTTTTACTTACCCTTTTAACACACTTGATTTGACCGGGAAACGATGTTTTCACCCATAAAGACAGGCTGTCAATCCACGGTCTGATAGTCTGTGACTCGGCAAGAAAAAAGTAGCCCTGGAAATAGAGAACAAAGAAATTAACGTGATATTAGCGTACAAATATCCAAACATTGCTCCCCATGTAGGCGAAAAACAGAAAAGCATTGCTAGAATATTAAGCTAATTATAAAATGACCCCTTAGAATGAAAATTTTAACAATTGTGGTCATGCACCAAAGAATTTATTTACATAGAGATAAGGATTTCAAATCAGTTGAAATCTTTATCTGGTGACCCCGCTCTCTAAACTGGAGGTAAAAAGGTCGTTTTTGCTCAGTAACTTTTGATTCCTTCTTAACTAATGCTTCAAAACTTCAGGCGCATTCATTTATCTATATTGTTCCATGTTCTAAAATTAATTTGCGATTTAAAGAACCAATGTTTTTCAAACAGCGCGACCGATGTTTGGCCTATTATTATGCAAATTAAATAGATGACACTTATCGATACCAATAGATCGATCGATATACTGGCTCGCGAGGATGTTTTGATGCGGATATATATATGTCTATGTGCGCCTCAAGAAGATTTTGCTGAATTCATTACAATAAAATTAATTTTATTGTGCGAAAAGGAACGTTTCTACCTCCATTTTAGAAAGCGGGATTGCCCTAAGCTGTTGGAGTGTTTAAGGCATGGTAGATAAAGAATTTAACTGATTTGAACCACCTATACATTTGTGTTTTGGTGCATGGATATTTTTATTTTTTGAAACGATTATATAACTAGAAATAAAAAGAAAAAAAACTCTTATAGAAGGGGGTCCGCGCATCGAGTGTTAGCCTTGCCAAGCGAAGAAAATAACGCAACCAAATTGCTCCAACTCTTACAGTGGATTCATTGATGATGAAAGCGCCCTCGATCACCGGTGATATGATTATGGAATATTGTATCGGCGTGGAGATGGTTGATCCGTTCGTCCCGGCACTTCCATCACCTTCACAAACAGCGACTGTATCCAGAGAACATATCAGGGGCGGCGGAGGTGAGTAAGAACACTCACCTCTATAATTAGATAGAACCGGAACTGAAACCGTAAAAAATATTTTATTAAATATGATGAAATGTTACAACATTTCACTCAAGTACTCTCCATATCACATGTTTAGGATTAGAACAGGTAAGGGCGATCCCGCTCTCTAAAATGGAGGTAAAAAGGGTCGTTTTTGCTCAATAACTTTTGATTCCTACTTAACCAATGCATCAAAATTTCAGGCGCACTGATTTATCTATTGTTCCATGTCATACAATTAATTTGCCATGTGAAGAACCAGCCAATGCTGTTTAAACAGCGCGAAGGATGTTTGGCCTATTATTATGCAAATTAGATAGATGACAATTTACTTTTTTACTACCATTTAATGCGGATAGATATGTCTGTATGCGCCCCAAGAGGATTTTGCTGAATTCATTATGTGAACTGATTTATTGAGCGAAAACGACCCTTTTTACCTCCATTTTAGAGAGCGGGATTCCCCTAACTCGTAGAACATCAGGCGAAAAGTGAGGTTCAGTTTGAGCACATGTTTCAACCTAAATGTGTTTAAGCTTTAAACACATGCCTGTTTAGGATATAAACACGTAGGCGTTTGAAACCAAAACTGAATCTTAAACACGTTCAGGCTGAAGCATGTACTCAAATTGAAACTCGCTTTAGTATTTAGGCTAGCGTGGAAACTGATCCCACTTGAGGTGGATTTTCGCAACTTGAGCAAGATTGACTCAACTTAATTTTTGTTGAAAATTCTCTCGAGCTTTGGGTATTAAATCACTCAAGTAAAAAAGCTGAATATAGCAGCTTGAGTGAGATTCTATTACCTCAACTCAGTTGCTGTTGAAAGCCATAGTACAAAATCTTAATCGCACGAGAGAAGTCGATGGAGGCAGACTGAAAAATGATTCTCTAAAGTTGGGAGATTTTCTTTTCACTCAAAAGTTCAGTGAATTCAATTTCCCCTCTTACTTGAGTGAAAATTCATGTAAATGTAAGTGTTTGTAGAGAGTATATTGATAAATACCGCTAAATCAGGAAACATGGGAAGGATGTGAGTTAACCTGACTGGTTAAAAGCACTCTTTACTGGAGGGGTCCGGAGACATGACTTCACTCCGGGAAAGGACCTTGTATCTGTGGATGTGTAAATCGCCCCAGGTCAGGTGCATTACAGCAGTACCAAAATAAAACACTTCCACTACAAGAAATTGTTCAATTGGCATTAAGTACAATAATATATCGTATGCTTCTCTAGTAACATGAAGTAGTGCATTCGTGCAATATAGTTGATTCTGAGGTGAAAACAATTCTTATTGTTCTCTGTAAAGATAAACGATAACCGGAAACAGGTTCGGTCTACGACTACGTATTGGAACATCGAGTATGCCGTATCATGCTGGTTCTGGTTATCGTGTATCTTCATATGTTTATAGAAAGAAATATGAGGTGTTTTCGGCTCAAAATTGGAGATTTTGCACGAATGAACTACTTCACGGCCCCGTTATTGGAGAATGAGGAGACTCAGTGCCTTGAAACTTTTCCGAGTATACAATATAATAGTGTACTTCATGCCAGCTGAACAATTTCTTGTATATGTAATATTTTATTTTTGGCACTTCTAAGGCAACTGTTCTGGGGCCATTTACTCATCTAAACATACATGACCCTTTCAAACTCTAGGATTTTTGTCTCGCACTTTGACGGCTTGTAACCCACATGGAGGCTAAAAATTGACGACAGAAATGTAACTGCACATTTCGTTTGTACAATATCGATTCTTTGTCCATGAGAGATTATTTTGATGAATTCATCTTTGCTTACGTGCAATTTTAGTCTTCAAAACCTTATTATGAGTGTTAAAATTTTCACCTGATTGAACGGAGACCCTCCAAGTTGGCAATTCACTCTTGTGTCACACAAACATTGAAGGAATCGCCACTATCAGTTAACCCTATTTGGCCTGGGCGATTTGGGATGTACCGCAGCCTGGGGGGAGTGCCCCCCCCCCCTATATATTTTCGCTATCGCAAAGGCAATATGGCTGAAATTTACGACACTATATCTTTGGGTCAAGCTCTACAAGAATATGTAAAAAAAAATCCAAGATGACCGCCATGATGACGTCACAGTGACGTCATTTTCAAAAAGAGCATTTTTGGACGATTTTTCGGTCAGAATTTTCGAATTTTTTTATTTTTGATTTTTCCTCGAAAAAACTGCATGATAAATTAGTAAATAATAATCTGATATGCAATAAAATATGTTTTACACACTTGTCCATGCAGAAAAGCAAAGAAATTGAAGAAATCTGACGAAAACATCACTTTTCTGGTAATGGCCGCCATTTTGAATTTACCCATGATCCTCTGCTCGGGGGGTCATGCAAATAGGCTCAAAATAATCCTAATATGATAATCTAAAATGTCACGGAGATTCAGTTCTCAATTTTTTGTCGTTCCGGAGATAGGAGCCACATGGGGGAGGGGGTAGTGCCCCCCCCCCCCCCCCCCCCGAGGTCAGGTAGGGTTAATAAGCCCTAATCTGGTCATCGCTTTACTTTACTTGATTTCTAAACTTTTATAAGTAAAACCGTTTATTTCTGGAAAGGTACTCATGATGGGGTTGACAATTTGACATGGTTACTCTGAAATAGGTAAATTGAAGCGATATGCAAGAGGTGATGCTCCCGTTTTCTAAATGGTGTTCTGTTTGCTGAGAACGTGATGTTTAAATTGTGGCCATCCCATCTTATCTAAATATTAAATCACCAATATTTTGTTGAAGGTTTGTTCTACTCGGCAAGTTAATGAAAAATTTAATGGGTGTTTGAAAATCCGCTCAGGTGGGTCACAGGCCATCAAGAGATTTGATTGTGAAGTTTTATTTAACTGACTTAGCAATAATATCAACCTTGGCTATAGCTGATCAGATATTCACAAGAAAGATGGTTTTGCAACCCAGACAACCAACACAGGGAGATAAGAGGCATTTTTCTCATAACAAAATAATATATCGTTCCATTGTTCTCATAAAATGATATCACATTCTATTTTGTTCTCAAAACAAAAGATCCTATTCTTTTTGCTCGAATGGTCCCATGCCGAAAGGCCCTGATCCAGGAGCCTCGATTTTCCTTCACTGCTGCCAAAGAGTTCAGTCACATCAGATATGGCGAAATAATCACAGTTGACTGGAAATTTGAATGACTGAATTCTATCGTTCTCACCTGTTGTTGCTGTGGTTGACGCTGTTAAAATATCAACAGTAAGGCAGGCTGCAATCCAGAAAATCCACTTGGACGCCATCCATGAACTTTCTTCCACAACCCTCTCTTTCCCCCGAAATTATCTGGAATATAGATACATTCAGTGTCACGGCATCCTCACGAGCCAGTGTATCGATTGAACCCTTTGTGAGGATTTAGGATTTGCCTGGACTTGTGAAGATGGTGTCACGGCAGATTCAGTATAACTCGTGTCCTTTGTTGAGCTGACATAGACTTGTAGGTAAACAAAGGGGAACCCATTACTAAATTTATCTGATGACACTGGATGGATGTATGGATGGATGGATGTAATTGGGCAGACCATCGCACCGCGAGGGGCACTGGTCGTGCGAACACGCCGTGCAACCCGTTTCTCCCAACCCGTCCTACACATGATCCTTCTTATCAGTGTCACATAGACACTGTGTGATCCCCACATTCTTATTAAACAGTAAACCTTCTCCACACTCAACATAATCTTATACTCTTCTTTCCCCATAACTACAGGAGCATCACCAAACATTTTCATCTGTCAAGCTCCTCATTCTCTCTTATCGGACAGATTCTAGCAGCAACTTCTACCAAGTATCACCATGGCCACTCATAATTAAATCTCCCGATAACCGATCATCCTCCCCATCCGCTCAACATACAATATCCTCTCTAAAAAAAGTTCACTCAACTTGAGTGGGATCAATTTCTACTCTTATGGTTGAGTGAATGTCACTCAAGTTGAGTGCAATTAACTCAAGTTGAGTGAAACGTAACTCAAGTTGCGTGAAAATCTCACTCAAGTATTGAGTGGGATAAATTTCCACTCTTACTTGAGTGAAATTTCACTCAAATTTTTTTACAGAGTATTACAACGTTTCTTCTTCAGAATCAACGGTCTCGGCGTCATTATTTTTTTCAGTATCATCGATAATGCTACTGGTTCTATCCGTCAACTTATCAAAAATAAGGTTTTTCACATCTTGCTCGCCTGGTTGAGTACTTCCTTGTATTGATATTTAGCGTCGTTTTCATTGTGAATATAAACGTTTCGCATGCAGGGTTTGTCAATTCATCTCTTGAATGTGACATGATTTACGTGAATTTGCAAACAGTTCTGGGATGTAATCATCATTGCCCATTTCACTAGATTAATTTTCATCATATCAGTGGTTCAAATAATACTGCTATCGCTTCTCAATATCTTTGACGAACATCTCTTCCCAGACCTTACATTCGACAGGCTTCCGCATATCAGCAGGGTTGGACTATCTTCTGAAAGATGTCACTCTCATTATCTAACAGCTGAGGCGCTGGTCATGCTGGTCTATACAGTCCACATATAACCATTGAAGCATTGGATGAATTAAGAATAACATATGAAATAATAAATATGGCAATCTTTCTAATAATTCCAGTATTTTTAATAATAAAACACTTTAGTATATTCGTGAGTTATAGAACAGGACAGGAACAGGAAGTGGACAAACTTGTTCAAACTCATGCATATTCTCCATTATTTCTTCAGTAATTATTATTTCCATGGTTTTTGAAAGTACTCAATTTGAGAATATAATCAAATTTATTAGAACCAACGATTGAATTTTGTCGCTAAAATTGGGGGTGACCGAATTTTGATAGGGGGGGGGGTCGAATTATTAGGGGAATTACTGTATAGAACTTAATTGTCATACTAGTGATCATGGTGACAAGGAATTATTGTTGTCGCAGCTATTGTACGATGAAACTTAATGTCTCGACGAAGCTTCAGGAACATGGCTCATCATATCCTGGACAATTGGTTGCCATTTATTGTAACAGTAGATAATTCTCTGTGAATACACAACATATTATTCACCCTGATCAAGTTAACGCACCAATATTTTTCAGGGTCAATATTGTCCGGATAATAATTATTCAGTTAAATTTTTATCTCCTGATGTCTGTAGTGTGAACAGGCTAGGTGCGGATAATGCTGTAGTGTAACCGTGAATATAGTCTTACATTCTCTGGCATGACTTATTTATCCATACATCTTCCCCACTCCCAGTAGGACCCGCAACTTTCATCGTTAATGGATGCAGTATGGATTTTACATCAATTGCTTATAACGGCTTTTTTCCATCGTTGTTCACTTTGGACCTGCCGAGTCGATGATAGCTGGACTTTGATACTGGAACTTGTTTCTTTGTCCGTTGAATTGTCAGACTAGCGGTCTATAACTCACGCATTTACCACAGTGTTTGTGTTTTCTTTTACTGTATATAGGGCTGTCAAGATTTTTACAAGAAATAAGTAGGGAAGAAATCTGTTTCACAGAAGTTTCACAGGTGAAATGGAGACGGTATTTAGATATTTTCGCTATCGAGTGGTACAAAGTTTACAAAAAAAATTCCCGCTTAATATCAAGCTTAGATAGTTCCAATCCCTTCTGATGCATAAGATATTGGCCACCAATATGTTCTTGTAATTTTTTCCACTTGTGATTTTACCAGAAAGCTTTGAAAAATCTACCTCATATATTTGGCATCGTCCGGTTTTTTAAACCAGACGATGCTAAATATATGTGAACCACTTCAGCGAAATGTTTGAATCGGTTAATTTTAATCTCTATTTGTCTGAAAGATTGCAGCTAAGTGAAGTGGACTGAAATTATTGATTGAATATTTAAGACAATACTTATAGTTATAAGGTGGTATCAGTATAAAATAGGAAAACCACCTCATGATTCGCATGAACAAGTAGCGAGATATGGTAAAAATGGACAAGGAGCGGGATGGGATCGGATGAGCGGAGAGATATGGTGGACAGGGAGCGAGATATGGTCCAGATGGACAAGGATGAGATATGGCCCCTATGGACAGGGAGCGACAAATGGCCAGGATGGACAAGAAGGGAGATGTGGTCCTGATGGACATGGAGCAGGATGCGGTTGGATGGGCGGAGAGCGAGATATGGTCCAGATGGGGAGAGAGATATATGGTCCGAATAGACAGGGAGTGAGATATGATGGACAAGTAGCGATATACGATTGCGAGAGTGCAAGATATGGTCCGGACGGACGGTGAGCGAAATAAATATGCTCCGGATGGGCAGAGAGCGAGATATGTTCCGGATGGACAGGGAGCGAGATATGGTCTGGATGGACCAGTAGCGAGATGTGGTCCAGATGAACGGTGAGCGAAATAAATTTGTTCCGGATGGGAAGACAGTGAGATATGGTCCGGAGGTACAGGGAGCGAGATATGGTCCGAATGGTCAGGGAGCGAGATATGGTCCGGATGGACATGTAAGTTGCGAGATATAGTTCGGATGTGAAGAGAGCGAGATATGGAGGATGCCCCTACCTGTTATGCCGTGGTATCCCGGTTATTCCATTTGGTTCAGTTAAATTTCTGCAAAGGATCTTAAATAGTAACCCTCCGGTGAACTTTGAGTGGTCTTCCACGCATATCCATACCAATAGATACACGTATACTGTACCGAACATTGGTGTAAGGCCCTCATACCTCCCGACCATGCACCTTGGACAACTGGCTCAGTATGCAGGTTATGAATGTTGTAATAGCTGTACTCTGTCAACAATTCAAAAAAGACGCCCATAACTCCTGACCCCCAGTCTAGTTCGATGAATGAATGGTGTTTATGCCATTTTCTCGCCAAAGAAAATTCAATACATTTATACACCCTGACCCAGTTCGGAAAAGTCAAAAGAAATTCGATTCATTGTATAGGCAATGCACGAGGAAAATAGAATGCGAGCAATGTATATATCTTAAGAAATAAATAAAGCACTGCCAAGGAAAGTCAAATACATCATATTATACAATGGAGACAAAATCGGTATAATACTCGGATATCAATACAGTTCAAATCAAGCGTGTAACGTCTCTATATGAAAAGTCACATATTTATATCGTCAGACGTCACCCTAGTTCATACATTTCTCGACCAATCGGCCCATGTCAAAAGTAGTTCCTTGTTGACTTTCCTGGTTGTTGTACACATTTTTTTCACAAGGGAGGAAAAGTAATTTTTGCATAATGCTGTCGTCTATATTCGTAACGCCCAGTCGGTCGATACGGTTTCGAGATAATCGATGAATATCTTGGGTTCATACGGAGTATATAGTTTTCGTCCCGGTTTCACCTGAAAGTCAGACTACATGCAGGCACTTCGGATACCTTCTCGATCCTTCTTAAAATCACCTCGAGATTAACAGACGAACTTCATATCCATCTTGAATAAGATCGAAAGGTTGGACCTTCCGATCTTGACCAAACCGCGAGGAATGCACATATATAGGCAGCTCGGTTCTGCCCTTCCAATTTCAACCGAGACATTTATCGGTTTATCTCGAAGCTCATCAATAATCAGTCGACAATAAGTAGGGACGCGTCTGAAATCTCAAAATTTTCCGTGGGAGTACCCCCTCCCCCTCCCCCTCCCTTTTTCTTCCTTCACGGGTTCATTTGTCATGACTAATTGCAGTTTCAAGCAAAGTGTCATCTTCTTCCCAGTGTTTGTTCTATCTGATTTAGTTGTAACTCTCGCCTCTCTTTTTCGATAAAACGTTAATTAGCCCCCGAAATTGCCGCGTTTGGCACCCATAATTTAAACAATTCAGCTTGACATTGATGCAACAAACGATCTTTGAAGTGACCTAAGGAGAAGATGGTTTCCTCTTTTTTTTTGTCTTTTTCAAAGAGTTAGAAAGGCGGAAATTTTCACCCCAAACCTTCTCTGAAAATGCGCCAAAGTGCGTAAAAGGAAGGGTAAATTTTCCAAATTTCCCGGGGGAGGGGGACCCGGACCCCCCGTTTCGTGGAAGGGACACACCCCCTTGTCCCCCCCCCCCTCCCCCCGTAGGTTGAACTGCTTCCGCCGCGCCTGATAATCCCTCCCGATCGTGCGTGACGTCAATTTCGGGGAGTTCACAAACAAAAAAATACTCAACGACGTATGTTCTTGCACTAAGAGGCCAAAATGTGATGTAAAGCTAATAATTGTGCAATATTAATCAATCACCTGTGGCACTTTTAGTGACTTCATAAATAACTAATTAATCAATCACCTGTGGCACTTTTAGTGACTTCATAAATAACTAATATTCACTATTATACCGTTTTCCTTTTGCGTAGAGGTTTTGTTCATTTTATTCTACCACAAAAGACAGGCAACTATACTATTTCAACAGAATTAGTTGTATTCAGTTAAATATATCAGTATAAATAAAAAGTGTTGACCACCAAGACGCGCATTTTCAGACTCGGCACAAAAATTCTGATCAGTTAAATATATTAGTATAAACAAAAATTTCGAGAATTCATGACGTTAAAGTGACGCCAGTATGACGATCAGCGAGATATAAAATGCATCATTGGACCCAAAATACAGGCTGTTGCAGTTTTTTGCTCTTTATTCGTAAAATTGAGCAAGTTGATTGAGCCAAATCGCGGTGTCTGCAAAAAACAAACACATTTTGCAGATTCTGCCGAAAAAGGGGGTATAGCTTAACTTTAGGACAAATTACGACATAAGAGTCAGGTGACCACGGCCATATTTGGTATTGCTGAATGCCCAATGGCTGTCGTCAGTTTTCTGGATACATGAAAATAACCTATACTGCATGGTAGAAAAAATGATATCAGCGACATCATTCTACCGATATCAAATATGAAATTGAGCAATTTTGACCTCATTTTGGGGCAGTTCGTCGTGTAAGAATCTTCAAACAGGGAATCCAGTGTGCAATACAGCTTGCCAGGTAGCTTTTCCAAACTCAACAAGGTTCCCTATACATTTAGTCACCTATTGTGTTTTCCTGAGATGACGAATATAATTTGGACGAAATCATCGCGTGAGACCACTGTAATCAATTACATTTGGCT
>JAVTVY010027081.1:0-115446 GCA_036873755.1 Hanleya hanleyi
TTTATTGTTTTTGTTTTGACAGTAGCAGACGACGGTTTCAACCTGTCCCCCCTTCTACATGCGCGTTTGGAACATTCCATTTGGAATGTCCAGATGAAACTAGGTTGAAACCAGAGACAGTTTGTTGTGATTAGATGTAGGAAATGACCCTATGCTTTTAATAGTAAAGACGTGGCAGATGTGTTAGAATTGTCGATAGAATTGTCTCAATCAAGGTTAGTAAAGGAGATGGTATTGTAAGGCGGGGTTTTTGCTCACAGCCAGCCGACTCATCGGAATGTACATTTCTTCTCTGCATCTGTCAATCACAATGCAATGTACAACTTGTCGTCGGCTGCAACTGTCAATCAACGGAGCGACTGATCGTTCGATTTCAACGTTTGACTAGCCCGTAATGTCCACACGGTATCGTGTCATCGGTAAACAATATTTATTTTACTTTTAATTGGTTCATAATGATAGCCTAAAATCTTATTTCAGATATACTGAATGCATTTTTTTTTACAAAAATGAGAAAGATTGAAATAACTTGTCGACGTCACACATGTTACCCTCCTGGAATTCGAACTCGGTATTCGAGGCGCTTGTGATCCAACGTGCGTATCCACTACACCACGACATACGAACAACTGTAACAGGCTATTTTGTCACTTTAATCTACTTACGAAAACTTCAAACGTTATGAATCATAACTTTTCATTTTTAGTATGAAGGACTCCTTGGACCAAAAAGATCTGCTAGCAGTGGGGATATAATGTTACCACACAACACCAAGTTAAATGGCGTTTTGGTCCAAGGGGTCCTTCGCGTCTAAATGCGTGTCTGAAGGACTCGATTTAGACCCATTTTTCACGAAATAGAACAAGCTGTGGATTTCAGTTTCATGTGATAACTATAATCATAACGCAATCGCTCTAAAACTTTCACATATTGTGTACTTATATTTTCTCTTGCCGTTACATTAAAACATAAGTATTTTTGGGACATTTTATTTTTTCGATTTCAACCGCACCCCGTATAGGCCAAAATCCCGCCTTATCGTACCATCACCTTTACAAGTAGGCCTACATGTACAACATGTGAACTCTTGAACATGTGTACGGTTGCAGACCGGGCAAGCCATTCTATCATAACCCACAGGCGAAGTAAATGTGGCATAGGCCTATGCTGTGTTTTGGTTGAATCATTATGTTTCATAATGTCTACACAGTTGAAAATGTTTATGTGAAAGACCAATTATAGTAATAAAGATGTGTCATTAACCTGTCCATATGTCGTTTACGTCGGTAGATATTACACACAATACAGTTGTGCAAACGACGTTCACAAAAATTATAATCTCCTGGAGTGACATTTCCCCCAGTGGGCATTTCCCCCAGTGGACATTTCCCCCACCCAATGTTTTTAGGTTATTTTGAACATAGTTTTTAAATAATTTGGCAATAACACATTTTTTTTTATATATTTTTTATTTTCTATATTTAAGGATATAAGGATTTCCACATAATGTTTTACGATAATGAGTCACATAGTCATAAGATATTATACATATACACAGTATATATCAGTATTATACAGTCTGATAGCACATTTTAAAACATGGCTTATAAAATGTAGTATATAGCATAACATTATCTGTTCGGAGGTCAGTGTCACGAAGCCATTTGACATGTTTGATGAGAATAAAATTGAACTAATAGTCAGGGGGCCAGGAGCTGAACCTGGAAAGTGGTTCCAAAGTTTTTTTCTCAGTGTTTTCATTTTATATAGGTAATGTACTCTATGAAACTGCATGATGGCATTCTCCCATCATTGAGCATTTCATATAACTGGTTTTATATAATTGCGGCTATCGGGACACAAAACATAATTGTTTCATTTGTATACGCCCGCCAAAAGGCGAACGTATTATGTGATAGCGGTTTCCGTCCGTGTGTCCGTGTGTCCGACCCTCGTGTCCGGTCTATATCTGGGACAGTTTTCTACCTAAAGTTCCAATGTTTGATGAGTGGATACCCTACGGGGAGACGATGTGTCGCATACCAAAATGAAGGTCGAGGTCAGAGGTCAAAGGTCACTGGCCTGAAAAACAGGAAATCACTGAAGTGTTCGTGTCCGATCTATATCTGTGAATGTTTCCTATCCACAGTTACTTTTTTGTGTGTGGATATGCTAGGTGGAGACGATGTGTCGCGTACCAAAATTAAGGTCGAGGTCGGAGGTCAAAGGTCACTGTTCCTTAAAATCAGGAAATCGTTGATCATTGACAGTTTTCTATCTACAGTTCTAATTTTTGGTGAGTGGATGCCCTAGGGGGAACGATGTGTTGCATATCGAATGTAGGTCGAGGTCAGAGGTCAAAGGTCAGTGTGACCGAAAATCAGAAAATCATTAAATATTTCTAATTTTTTGTGAGTGGATTCAATACGGGGAAACGAAGTTTCGCATACCAAAAAATTAGGTCAAGGTCGAAGGTCAAAGGTCACTGTGACCCCAAAAGCAGGAAATTATTAAAAATAACATTTTTTGTGTTAGTAGATACATTAGGGGGACACGATGTGTCACATACCAACATTTAGGTCAAGGTCACTGTGACCCCAAAATTGTGAAAAATCATATTTTTTTGTGTCCATTGGTTTGTCATGTACCAAAATTTAGGTGAATGTCAAAAAATTACTCTTTTTTTGTGTCAGTAGGTCAAGGTCACTGTGATCTCAAAATCAAGAAATCATTAAAAGTCACATTTTCATATGCCTATGTTAGGTTGGAGTATTCAGATTTCTCTCCCCTACATGTGTATGGCATTTGTCCTGTGGAGTTGTCTCCCATGTTTGAAACAGCTACATTTAGTTAAACTGTTGTGAAATAAAAACCATACATCTACTAACTTAACGGGGAGAGGGGTTCTTTTTATTGACTCAAGAACAAAAGTTTACTTCATCACTTTCTTCTTCCTTCATGAAAAATTCTCTCGCCTGAAAGAAATCCATTTGCAGGAAAACTGCTATTTTCTTGTGTTTGACTTGTCGATTTCAGTGTGGGATATGTGTCTGCTCTCGGCTCTTGTTTCAAGGTCAACTAGTTACCAAGAGTTGAGCCCATTTTAGTTTATCATTCAATATAAGATGTGATATATGTTACATTCTCAGAAACTCAAAATTGTAGACCTTTCTCTGGATTGCTAGCTACCAATTGAAATCAAGGCTATTAAACAACCTTGAAATTTGGACCAATGTAATTTCAGATATACGGGCGTATGTTGAAGCCCCTAGGGCTCTTGTTCCGGGGTTGAGCTAATGTCACATTGAAAAAGAACAATGAGAAATGCATTTTTCCTGAATTCGGTTGTTCTGTTTGTAACCCAGAGCATCATACAATTTGTGTTAAACATGATGTACATGTATATATTTCCATCTCTGTACATGTATGTTTATATTAATTTTTCCTTGGTTTGTTTGTGCGCAAGCAAATCCCAAATCCTCGCAGATGGTTTACCGGGATATTTTTGGTGATTCGAATTAGTTCTTGAGTCAATACTTCTGATATACAATCTCGTACATTTCATCCCCGATGCTTGTTTTGAATTAGCATGTCAGCAACCCAAGCCTGCTGTTTTGCTTTGACTTAGGATGTGTATTTCATCCCTACATGTACATCAAAGCAGTTCGGCCCATGATGAAATCCAAACCAGTCACATCTCATACCTCACAGTGGATTGGCATAATCAGCTGGCTTAGTACGTTCATTGATTGGTTTGATTATGGAGGAACCCCTTGACCTATTTATATCCAGAACTAGTATGGGCAACTAACCAAGCCAGTGTATCGATCCTAACAGTTCGGTTGATACACTGGCTCGCGGGATGTCCTTGAGAGCCTCCAGAAAGAAAAGCACAGACTGACTGTACACCACCCATGTTGATAACTAAATAAATATTTTTACTGTTGAGCTGTTCGATGAATTTGGAAAATTAGTGTACATCTATTGCTTGCAATTGTTTCCTTGTTCTTGTTTTGTACTAATATGAACCTAAAACTGAACTGTGAGAAAGGGAGATTCTCATCATATTTCTCTTCTTGAATTAGAGATGCACTATATACATATGAAATAAAACTTGTGTATGGTACATGTACATTGGTGTTTGTGTCACTTGTGTCAGCAATCAGCAATTGCCGAGGAAAATGTCGTAGCATAATCATTTCACCTCAGCAATATTTAACATGGTGTTAAATAGCAATTATTTTAACATGACTTTATTTTTGCCGATGTGAGTTTTCCGTAGTGTGTGGGCTGGTTATTTTGACTGGGTATAAAATAAGTTGTAAAACCGACAATAAATAGCTGTCAGACATGCCTGTTTAAAATTTGACCTTCTCTTACCCTACTCATTCTCATGGCATCAGATTGTATGCCCTCTGATTCAATCTAATAAAAATTAAATCCTATCTACTCTCCCATTTGGTTATGCCACATGTAGGATCTAACCGGCTTGCAGTAACATGAGTATCAACCAATCCAGAAAACAATACATAGTTCTTTGAAGGGAACATAATGTTAGGGGCTTTTTGGTTGGCTCGGTCATGTCAGCTGAATCCAACGCCATGCGGGCCGGGTATCTTTTGATGTTGCAGCGCTTTCGTCAGTTTAGCACCATAACGCGAGATAGAAGTGGACTGGTCCTTGGGTTGAAGCGTAGGCGACGATCCTATCTCCTCTCTCCTACTGAAAGTAAAGTACTTAACCCTACCAGGTGTACCAGAAAAGTGATGTTTTTGTCATATTTCTTCAAAATTTCTGCTTTTCCGCGATGAAAAGTGGGCAGAAACTATTTTATTTCATATCACATAATATTTGCTAATTTGTCATGCAGTTTTTCTGTAGAAATTGCAAAAATACAAAATTTGGAAAATCCGACCGAAAAATCGACCAAAAAATGCCGCTTTTGAAAATGACGTCACTGTGACGTCATCAAAGCGGCCATCTTGGATTTTTTTACATTTTCTGGTAGAGCTTGACCCAAGGATATAGTGTAATAAGTTTCAGCTCCCTAGCTCAAGGGGTAAGAAAAATAATTAGGTGGGGCCATTTCGGCCGCCCCAGGCCTGGACAGGTCCCAAAAAGCCCAGGCCAGATAGGGTTAAAATACGGCCATGATGTCCTAGGTTTATTAAATATTCACGAACTGGGCCCTCTGAACACCAAATTTAATTGAAATCTGTAAGGTCCTACATAGCGACATATACGACCATGACGACTGTGGAGCAAAGATAGGATATCAATTTATTAATTGCCCTTTGATTACTCTCTGTTTGCACTAGGGTAAAATCATATCAGGCAGTTCTTGTGTGCATGGCTCTCGGGCCAATCAGCTTCGTCCACTTGTAAAAGGAGCGGAGTGGGTTCAGCATGTCACAGCTAAAGAAGACATACCGTGTGTTTTTGTGTAATAATTTAGTATAAACCTGTTACGGTAATTCTTTTACAAGATTTACTGAATGCAGTTCCCATCTCCCTCCTATGCAAATACGTGCTTCCTGTGTCGACCGAAATCGATATAGACTGAACGCACATGTGGGCCCTTTCTCTGCACAGTGCAATGCAGAGGGTGTTGCACCGACTTTTAGCAGGCTACAAACTCTGGCAATGGGAGAATGACCCTACTTTGCATAGTATATTCATGATTTTTGCTTTAGTGCCAAAACACTGGTGAAGGCACAACATTTTTATCTACTACTTTTGTAGGGTAGCCTTGTCAGATTAAATGTACCTATATTATAAAGCTGAATGTTGCTGAACCTTAATTTAGGCATTGAAATGACGTCATCTGAAGTATCAGTTGAGTTTGTGACCATACTGTATGTATAGAATGGATGCTGCCTTGGTCATGGTGCCCAAGGCCAAAAGATGATGATTTATATTTCATTAATGTTTTCATAATTGAAGATGGAGACAGAGTCCCGGAATTGACTGGAAGAATTCTTTGGACTATTTGAAGAACTGAGGAGATAATATTCATAATTTTAGCTAAGAATCCATTCATCCATCATAAAAATGGCAACTTTTAGCACTCTTAGTAATAATCACATACAAAGGTTTGTCTATAGAGATGAAAGACATATATTTATAGATTTTGTTTCACGTTCTGCTTCAAAAATGCAATATCAGAAGTATTCAACTCATTTGGGAAAACAGCAGAAATATTACACCATTTCACCTTCAAAAATGGCCTGACAGAATCTGGTCACAATTTCAGACACCTTTAACTCTCCCGTAAATTCAATGATGACAAGCTATATGCTGTTTTATATCATATCGTACTTGATTTGTGGAGAACTTAATTGTGCTTTAATTTGTTTACATGTGAACATTTCATTTAAAAACCACCTGCTATGCCTACTTAATTCTCTCTCTCTATTGCGTACATGTATGTTGAAGAATTATGTCTGATCCATGTCCGAGACATGAATGATCATTTTGAATATGCAGATTTCAGACCTTGGCAAGATCACTATACTGTGGAGCTTGTACAATCGTACTGGTTGTCAGCACATGATTGAAGAAAAGAAGCTTTCTTATTGGGAAGAATTCCCAAAAATGCGAGCGAGTTACAGTTCGTGTCTTGTATGCTTGAAACAGGGAAAGTAACATATTTTTATACTTATTCTGTAAACTTTACATCGCGGGAGATGTTTTTTCACAGTTTGTTGATTGTCGATGCGAATTATCTGCCGGGATCGTCAGCGGGAAAATAGGACGCTAGTAATTTGCGCGAACAGTTTGTGTATATGTGAAACAAAATACATTTCAGATGTTGGGTTATATTCTGTCGACAGTTTTATATTTCTTCACAGTGTGTTAGTATTATGTATGAGAAATGATAACATTTCCGGTTTTACGATTGATGAAACATATGTAACTTTGTTCATTTATTGAACAGATTTGCAATCGATTGTAGCGCTTTGCAACATTTTTTTTTGATTAATGGAAATTATTGTGTAAATCATAAGTAGTTTGAAAACTGCTATATGAAGTTAAAATGCCGAAATGATAGAAAAAAAGCTTTGAAAAATGAACAAAATAGTGGTTCGGGAGAGATGCCTGTATGCAGCTGAAGTGAAATCTGGCACCCACGCCTGGCGACGACACGCAATATGTCGTGTCTCCTGGAGCGAACAGCTTCGCCAGGCGAGCCAAGCGGTAGGCCCCCACGCCTGGCCGAGATTGGTACCTCTGCAGGTGTTGTGTTAGCGGGCGTCAGCTAATCAACAAGTGTCTGGCTCTTATCATTGCTTACCCAGGCGCGGGGTGTACTCCACAAAGACAGTGTTATAGAGTTTTGTTTGTGCATCACGTATGGTATATCTTCTGCTATGACAATTTCCTTCAAATTCAATACATTATACAGATATCTGGTACCAGTACACGTAGAATATAACTTGTCTGGGTGGCATGAAGCTGGAAATTAATCAGCAAATAAAGACGTTCTTATTGACAAGTACTTCTTGCATAAATTATTAACCGGCCACGTGCACGTTCCGTTACAAATACCCACCAAATTAGTTACAAAGAAGACAATGAAATTCAAACCCATTTTCCATAGTATTGTAAATAAAAATTCTAAATGGAAAATTTAGTGTTTACAGTATTGGAAATATATTAAGTTCAAATGTAATGGCTAAACTGCAGATTTGCATCATATACCTATGGAATAGTTCAAATTGAACAATTGAATTGCGATGATAACATTGTGCATTTGAATTACTTTAACGTGTAATAATCGTAATTTTGGATGCGGTGGTTAAATGCAATTCTTCGCCAGATATCTATCAAATGATAGCAAATAAAGCCATCAAAACAAACATTTCACATATACATTTACAGTATTGTAAATGAAACTGTAAGGTGTGAAATGATTTCATACGTAGCTACCATCATAGCAAATAAAACTGTAATATTCACCATACATTCACACGTGTATGTGGAAGAGGTAGATATAAGTATTCTTTTTGAAATGATTTAATATGTACCTAATAGCGTAGCAAATAAAATGGTATTATACCCCATACATTTAAACATCTATGGGGTAGATGTAAATATAAATATTTGCTTTGAAATGATTTAATATGTACCTACCATTATAGCAAATAAAATTGTAATATACACCATTCCTTTGCGCATCTGCGAGATAAATGTAAATATAAGTATTCTTTTTCAAATGATTTCATATATAGCTACCAGCTTAGCAAATAAAATGGATTTATACACCAACATTTACACATCTAGAGGATAGTTGTAAATATAAACATTTTATTTGCATTGTTTTGAGATATAGATGCCATAGTTCGAAATTTACGGTTAAGTTTCATCTTATTTGCCATATATATCACGCAATGGTCAATATAACTACAACAATTCACATATATTTATTACAGGTTTGAAAGTGGCTAAATATAACTGATAGATTTGCATTCGGATCACTACAATAGCGAATGTATTCAAATAAATGAGATTTATTTGCAAAACATTATCGTGCGTTGTATATCTATAGTAATTAGGGACTCTCCAAGGTACGACATGCACAATAAATGTATCCAAAGGAAACCTTAAATGTATTGTAAATGTATGTGAAATGTATGGAAAACACCAAGATTCGACATAGGCCATGAAACCATGGAACTCTAGAAACATTTACTACAGTGGTGAATTTGGGGTTGTCAATCATACAGAATACATGAACAACATTCTTAAATATAACATCAAATATGGGAATCCAATTTTATGAGCCCTACCTCTCCGATCACATCGACATATACGTCAAATGAATGCAAATGTTACTTATGATTGCCAGCGTAAAACTTAGTGTTCAAATAATTGGAAATAAAACCATTATATTTACCTTACATGCTGACCGTATATTAAATATAATTAAAATGACGTTTTTATGTAGTGTGAAGACTCCATCTTGTAGCCAGTGACATACTCTTTCAACGTGCCTATTTTCAAGTTCCAAGCATTTATGTTTTCGGCTGTGGCAAGCTAGACCGCTATTCAGATAGGCCAGACCGATATTCAGACAGACATGTAAAAGGTCGTTCATAGTAGCGCCCCCTGGCGCGCGATAAAGGAACTGAAGACTTCATCTTTTAGCCGATGTCATGCTCTCTCGACATGGCTATTTTGAAGTTCCAAGCATTTCTATTTTCGGCTTTGACAAGCTAGACCGCTATTCAGATAGGCCAGACCGCTATTCAGATAGACCAGACCGCTATTCAGATATGCCAGACCGCTATTCAGACCGGCATGTAAACGATCATTCGTAGTAGCGCCCCTAGGGTCCGATGTAGGGACTGAAGACTCCAACTTGCAGCCAATGAAATACTCTCTCAATATACCTATTTATAAGTTCGAAGAGTTTATATTATTGTCTCTGGCGATCTAGACCACTATTCAGATAAGACAGACCGCTATTCAGACCGACATGTAAACGGTCATTCATGGTGCGCCCGATAAAGGAACTGGCGACTCCATCTTTTAGCCGATGCCATGCTCTCTCGACATACCTATTTTTAAGTTCCAAGCATTTATATTTTCGTCTCTGACAAGCTAGACCGCTATTCAGATAGGCCAGACCGCTATTCAGATAGGTCAGACCACTATTCAGAACGGCATGTAAAGGGTCATTCGTAGTAGCGCCCCCTAGCATCCGATGTAGGGACTGAAGACTCCAACTTGTAGCTAATGAAACACTCTCTCATTATACCTATTTATAAGTTCGAAGTGTTTATATTATTGTCTCTGGCGATCTAGACCGCTATTCAGATATGCCAGACGGCTATTCAGACCGGCATGAAAACGGTCATTCGTAGTAGCGCCCCCTAGCGTCCGATGTAGGGACTGAAGACTCCAACTTCTTGCCAATGAAATAATCTCTCATTATACCTATTTATAAATTCAAAGTGTTTATATTATTGTCCCTGGTGATCTAGACCGCTATTTAGATATGGCAGACCGCTATTCTGACCGGCATGTAAACGGTCATTCGTAGTAGCGCCCCCAAGCGTCGGATGTAGGGACTGAAGACTCCAACTTGTAGCCAATTCAATACTCTCTCCTTATACCTATTTATAAGTTCGAAGTGTTTATATTATTGTCTCTGGCGATCTAGACCGCTATTCAGATTTGCCAGACCGCTATTCAGACCGGCATGTAAACGGTCATTCGTAGTAGCGCCCCCTAGCGTCCGATGTAGGGACTGAAGACTCCAACTTGTAGCTAATGAGATACTCTCTCATTATACCTATTTATAAGTTCGACGTGTTTATGTTATTGTTTCTGGCGATCTAGACCGCTATTCGGATAAGACAGACCGCTATTCAGACCGACATGTAAACGGTCGTTCGTAGTAGCGCCCCCTAGTGTCCGATGTAGGGACTTATGACTCCAGCTTGTAGCCCACGAAATACTCTCTCATTATTCCTATTCATAAGTTCGAAGTGTAAATATTATTGTCTCCGGCGATCAAGACCGCTATTTAGATATGCCAGACCCCTATTCAGACCGGGATGTAAACGGTCATTCGTAGCAGCGCCCCTAGCGTCCGATGTAGGGACCGAACACTCCAACTTGTAGCTAATGAAGCACTCTCTCATTATACCTATATATAAGTTCGAAGTGTTTATATTATTGTCTCTGGCGATCTAGACCGCTATTAAGATAGGACAGACCGCTATTCAGACCGACATGTAAACGGCCATTCGTAGTAGCGCCCCCTAGCGTCCGATGTAGGGACTGATGACTCCAACTTGTAGCCCATGAAAAACTCTCTCATTATACCTATTTGTAAGTTCGAAGTGTATATATTATTGTCTCTGGCGATCTAGACCGCTATTCAGATATGCCAGACCGCAACTCAGACCGGGATGTAAACGGTCATTCGTAGTAGCGCCCCTTAGCGTCCGATGTAGGGACTGAAGACTCCAACTTGTAGCCAATGAAATACTCTCTCATTAAACCTATTTATAAGTTCGAAGTGTTTATATTATTGTCTCTGGCGATCTAGACCGCTATTCAGATAGGACAGGCCGCTATTCAGACCGACATGTAAACGGTCATTCATAATAGCGCCTCCCCCCCCCCAGCCCCCGGCGCCCGATAAAGGAACTGAAGACTCCATCTTTTAGCCGATGGCATGGTCTCTCGACATGCCTATTTTTAAGTTCCAACCATTTATATTTTCATCACTGACAAGCTAGATCGCTATTCAGATAGGCCAGACCGCTATTCAGATAGGTCAGACCACTATTCAGACCGGCATATAAACGGTCATTCGTAGTAGCGCCCCCTAGCGTCCGATGTAGGGACTGAAGACTCCAACTTGAAGCTAATGAAATACTCTCTCATTATACCTATTTATAAGTTCGAAGTGTTTATATTATTGTCTCTGGCGATCTAGACCGCTATTCAGATAAGACAGACCGCTATTCAGACCGACATGAAAACGGCCATTCGTAGTAGCGCGCCCTAGCGTCCGATGTAGGGACTGATGACTCCAACTTGTAGCCCATGAAATACTCTCTCATTATACCTATTTATAAGTTCGAAGTGTATATATTATTGTCTCTGGCGATCTAGACCGCTATTCAGATATGCCAGACCGCTATTCAGACCGGCATGAAAACGGTCATTCGTAGTAGCGCCCCCTAGCGTCCGATGTAGGGACTGAAGACTCCAACTTGTAGCCAATGAAATACTCTCTCATTATACCTATTTATAAGTTCGAAGTGTATATATTATTGTCTCTGGCGATCTAGACCGCTATTTAGATATGCCAGATCGCTATTCAGACCGGCATGTAAACGATCATTCGTAGTAGCGCTCCAAAGCGTCGGATGTAGGGACTGAAGACTCCAACTTGTAGCCAATGAAATACTCTCTCATTATACCTATTTGAAAGTTCGAAATGTTTATATTATTGTCTCTGGCGATCTAGACCGCTATTCAGATATGCCAGACCGCTAATCAGACCGGCATGTAAACGGTCATTCGTAGTAGCGCCCCCTAGTGTCCGATGTAGGGACTGATGACTCCAACTTGTAGCCCATGAAATACTCTCTCATTATGCCTATTTATAAGTTCGAAGTGTATATATTATTGTCTCTGGCGATCTAGACCGCTATTCAGATATGCCAGACCGCTATTCAGGCCGGCATGTAACCGGTCATTCGTAGTAGCGTCCCCTAGCGTCCGATGTAGGGACCGAAGACTCCAACTTGTAGCCAATGCAATACTCTCTCATTATACCTATTTATAAGTTCGAAGTGTTTATATTATTGTCTCTGGCGATCTAGACCGCTATTCAGATAGGACAGGCCGCTATTCAGACCGACATGTAAACGGTCATTCATAGTAGCGCCACCTGGCGTCCGATAAAGGAGCTGAAGACTCCATCTTTTAGCAGATGGCATGCTCTCTCGACATGCCTATTTTTAAGTTCCAACCATTATATTTTCGGCTCTGACAAGCTAGACGGCTATTCAGATAGCCCAGACCGCTATTCAGATTGGTCAGACCGCTATTCAGACCGGCATGTAAATGGTCATTCGTAGTAGCGCCGCCTAGCGTCCGATGGCGGGACTGATGACTCGAACTTGTAGCCCATGAAATACTCTTTCAATATACCTATTTATAAGTTCGAAGTGTATATATTATTGTCTCTGGCGATCTAGACCGCTATTCAGATAGGACAGACCGCTATTCAGACCGACATGTAAACGGTCATTCATAGTAGCGCTCCCTGGTGACCGATATGGGAACTGAAGACTCCATCTTCTAGCTCGTGATATACTCTCTGAACAGTCCTATTTACAAGTTCGAAGCATTTGCATTATCGGATCTGGCAAGGTAGACCGCTATTCCGATAGGCCAGACCGCTATTCGGATAGCCAGAGACTCATAAAAGCGCCCCTAGCAGCGCCCCCTGGAGTCAGATTTGGAATATGATTATGAAAACATATGAAGCAGGACTTTCTCTCTTACTATGCAGAGTTCTCTTACTATTCCAAACTCTGCACAGTAAGAGAGAAAGTCCTGCTTCATATGTTTTCATATTCATATCCCATATCTGACGCCAGGGGGCGCTGCCAGGGGCGCTGTTATGAGTCTCTGGCTATCCGAATAGCGGTCTGGCCTATCTGAATAGCGGTCTACCTTGCCAGATCCGATAATACAAATGCTTCGAACTTGTAAATAGGACTGTTCAGATGGTATATCACGAGCTAGAAGATGGAGTCTTGAGATCGGTCGCCAGGGGGCGCTACTATGAATGACCGTTTACATGTCGGTCTGAATAGCGGTCTGACCTATCTGAATAGCGGTCTGGCCTATCTGAATAGCGGTCTAGCTTGTCAGAGCCGAAAATATCAATGCTTGGAACTTGAAAATAGGCATGTCGAGAGAGCATGCCATCGGCTAAAAGATGGAGTCTTCAGTTCCTTTACTGGGTGCCAGGGAGCGCTACTACGAATGGACGTTTACATGCCGGTCTGAATAACGGTCTGACATATCTAAATAGCGGTCTTGATCGCCAGAGACAATAATATATACACTTCGAACTTATAAATAGGTATAATGATAGAGCATTTCATGGGCTACAAATTGGAGTCATCAGTCCCTATATCGGTTGCTAGGGAGCGCTACTTTGAATAACCGTTTACATGTCGGTCTGAATAGCGGTCTGTTCTATCTGAATAGCGGTCTAGATCGCCAGAGACAATAGTATAAACACTTCGAACGTATAAATAGGTATAATGAGAGAGTATTTCATTGGCTACAAGTTGAAGTCTTCAGTCCCTACATCGGTAGCGGTCTGACCTATCTGAATAGCGGTCTGGCCTATCTGAATAGCGGTCTAGCTTGTCAGAGTCGAAAATATAAATGATTGGAACTTAAAAATATGCATGTCGAGAGAGCATGCCATCGGCTAAAATATGGAGTCTTTAGTTCCCATATCAGTCGCCAGGGGGAGCTAATATGAATGACCGTTTACATGTCGGTCTGAATAGCGGTCTGTCCTATCTGAATAGCGGTCTAGATCGCCAGAGACAGTAATATAAACAATTCGAACTTATAAATCGGTATATTGAGAGAGTATTTCATTGGCTAGAAGTTGGAGTCTTCAGTCCCTACATCGGACGCTAGGGGGCGCTACTTCGAATGGCCATTTACATGCTGGTCTGAATAACGGTCTGACATATCTGAATAGCGGTCTTGATCGCCAGAGACAATGATATATACAGTTCGAACTTAGAAATAGGTATAATGATAGAGCATTTCATGGGCTACAAGTTGGAGTCGTCAGTTCCTATATCGGACGCTAAGGGGCGCTGATATGAATGACGGTTTACATGGCGGTCTGAATAGCGGTCTGTCCTATCTGAATAGCGGTCTAGATCGCCAGAGACAATAGTATAAACAATTCGCACTTATATATAGGTATAATGAGACAGTATTTCATGGGCTACAAGTTGGAGTCATCAGTCCCTACATCGGACGCTAGGGGGCGCTACTACGAATGACCGTTTACATGCCGGTCTGAATAGCGGTCTGACCTATCTGAGTAGCGGTCTAGCTTGTCAGAGTCGAAAATATAAACGATTGGAACTTAAAAATAGGCATGTCGAGAGAGCATGCCATCGGCTAAAATATGGAGTCTTTAGTTCCCATATCGGTCGCCAGGGGGAGCTAATATGAATGACCGTTTACATGTCGGTCTGAATAGCGGTCTGTCCTATCTGAATAGCGGTCTAGATCGCCAGAGACAATAGTATAAACACTTCGCACTTATAAATAGGTATAATGAGACAGTATTTCATGGGCTACAAGTTGGAGTCATCAGTCCCTACATCGGACGCTAGGGGGTGCTACTACGAATGACCGTTTACATGCCGGTCTGAATAGCGGTCTGACCTATCTGAATAGCGGTCTGGCCTATCGGAATAGCGGTCTAGCTTGTCAGAGCCGAAAATATAAATGCTTGGAAATTAAAAATAGGCATGTGGAGAGAGCATGCCATCGGCTAAAAGATGGAGTCTTCAGTTCTTTTATTGGGCGCCAGAGGGCGCTACTATGAATGACCGTTTACATTTCGGCCTGAATAGCGGGCTGTCCTATCTGAATAGCGGTCTAGATCGACAGAGACAATAATATAAACAATTCGAACTTATAAATAGGTATATTGGGAGAGTATTTCATTGGCTACATGTTGGAGTCTTCAGTCCCTACATCGGACGCTAGGGGGCGCTACTACGAATGGCCGTTTACATGCCGGTCTGAGAACGGTCTGACATATCTGAATAGCGGTCTAGATCGCCAGAGACAATAATATATGCACTTCGAACTTATAAATAGGTATAATGATAGAGCATTTCATGGGCTACAAGTTGGAGTCATCAGCCCCTATATCGGACGCTAGGGGGCGCTACTATGAATAACCGTTTACATGTCGGACTGAATAGCGGTCTAGATCGACAGAGACAATAATATAAACAATTCGAACTTATAAATAGGTATATTGGGAGAGTATTTCATTGGCTACATGTTGGAGTCTTCAGTCCCTACATCGGACGCTAGGGGGCGCTACTACGAATGGCCGTTTACATGCCGGTTTGAGAACGGTCTGACATATCTGAATAGCGGTCTAGATCGCCAGAGACAATAATATATACACGTCGAACTTATAAATAGGTATAATAATAGAGCATTTCATGGGCTACAAGTTGGAGTCACCAGTCCCTACATAGGACGCTAGGGGGCGCTACTACGATTGACCGTTTACATGCCGCTCTGAATAGCGGTCTAACCTATCTGAGTAGCCGTCTGGCCTACCTGAATAGCGGTCTAGCTTGTCGTAGCCGAAAATATAAATGCTTGGAACTTAAAAATAGGCATGTCGAGAGGGCATACCATCGGCTAATAGATGGAGTCTTCAGTTCCTTTATCGGGCGCCAGGGGGCGCTACTACGAATGACCGTTTACATGTCGGTCTGAATAGCGGTCTATCCTATCTGAATAGCGGTCTAGATCGCCAGAGACAATAATATAAACACCTCGAACTTATAAATGGGTAAAATGAGAGAGTATTTCATTGGCTATCAGTTGGAGTCTTCAGTCCCTACATCGGAAGCTAGGGGCGCTACTACGAATGACCGTTTACATGCCGGTCTGAATAGCGGTCTGGTATATCTGAATAGCGGTCTAGATCGCCAGAGACAATAATATAAACACTTCGAACTTATAAATAAGTATAATGGGAGAGTATTTCATTGGCTACAAGTTCGAGTCATAAGTCCCTACATCGGACGCTAGGGCGCGCTACTCCGAATGACCGTTTACATGCCGATCTGAATAGCGGTCTGACCTATCTGAATAGCGGTCTGGCCTATCTGAATATCGGTCTAGATCGCCAGAGACAATAATATATACACTTCGAACTTATAAATCGGTATGATGAGAGAGCATTTCATGGGCTACAAGTTGGAGTCATCAGTCCCTATATCGGACGCTAGGGGCGCACTATGAATGACCGTTTACATTCCGGTCTGAATAGCGGTCTGACCTATCTGAATAGCGGTCTGGCCTATCCGAATAGCGGTCTAGATCGCCAGAGATAATAATATATAGACTTCGAACTTATAAATAGGTATAATGAGAGAGTATTTCATGGGCTACAAGTTGGAGTCATCAGTCCCTGCATCGGACGCTAGGGCGCGCTACTCCGAATGACCGTTTACATGCCGGTCTGAATAGCGGTCTGACCTATCTGAATAGCGATCTGGCCTATCTGAATATCGGTCTAGATCGCTAGAGACAATAATATATACACTTCGATCTTATAAATCGGTATAGTGAGAGAGCATTTCATGGGCTACGAGTTGGAGTCATCAGTCCCTATATCGGACTCTAGGGGGCGCTACTATGAATGACCGTTTACATGTCGGTCTGAATAGCGGTCTGTCCTATCTGAAGAGCGGTCTGGCCTATCTGAATAGCGGTCTAGCTTGCCAGAACCGAAAATATAAATGCCTGGAACTTGAAAATAGGCACGTTGAGAGTGTATGTCACTGGCTACAAGATGGAGTCTTCAGTTAATGGTGTGAAGTGAGTTTGATATTAGATATTGGATTTTGGTCATCCGGATTTCACAGGTTTGGTTTACAAAGTTCGTTGGATATTCTTTGGATATTCGAAGGATATTAGTTTGATATTGGAGATTCAATGGATTTTCGACATATGAAATACCGATTCGTCTCATATCTATAGAAAGCCCGGTTTGACCCAATTTTGCTGATTTTAGTCATTCATCTTGCCTGCCGAAGTTGTGGGATGAAGAGGAATGTATACAAATCCTACTTATCACCGATTTTGCTCAATATTAAAGTCATTTCGCTTACAGAGATTGTGCTGGGGGTATACATTTCCGACTAGAGCCTGGTTTGACTGTGAACTACCCTGAAAAATACATATATCCAGCTATACTGCAAAGGTAATTTGAAGTAGACGCCTTTGTGTGTTTTTTTTATATTCTATCTCGAAACAGTAAAAAATATTAAAAGAAACGATATATTATGCAGAGAGGTATAATTGATGGACTTTTCGTCTAAACTAAGCTGCGCGCCGCTCTGATTTTGCTCTATTCTAAAAGACCGTGTACGTAGCTACACCATACCATTAATTGCAGAGCGGCCCTCGGGTTTTTTAAAATAAATTTTTAGCCTATAAAATAAGTTAAAAAAACTAACGAGTTGTATAATTTCTGCACCTTTTTTAATAAAGCGGCGCGCCGCTGTGTATCTACGCTATTCTGAACAAGCCTGTATAGAGCTACACCATACCATTAATTTTAGGGCGGCACACCGCTTTGTTTTTTATATGGTTTGGTTTGGTTTGGTTTGATTGGGCACTCCATCGTATTACAATGGGCACAGGTCATACAGAATATGCCGTGCAACCCGTTCCCCCACACCGCCCTACAAATGCTCCCTCCTACCAATGACGCATAGCCATCGGTAATTCCCCATTATATCTTCTTTACATCTGTATCCATATCATTTAATGATGATCAGGTCCCATACAGAGTAATCCGTACAGCGAGTTCCCCCACACTCCCTACACATGCTCCCTTATACATGTACCAATGACGCATAGCCATCGGTAATTCCCCATTATATCTTCTTTACATCTGTATCCATATCATCCAATGTTGATCAGGTCCCAAACAGAGTATGCCGTGCAGCGCGTTCCCCCACACCGCCCTACAATTGCTCCCTCATACCAATGACGCATAGCCATGGTAATTCCCCATTATATCTTCTTTACATCTGTATCCATATCATCTACTGTTGATCAGGTCCCATACAGAGTATGCCGTGCATCGCGTTCCCCCACACCGCCCTACACATGCTCCCTCATACATGTACCAATGACGCATAGCCATCGGTAATTCCTCATTATATCTTCTTTACATCTGTATCCATATCATCTAATGTTTGATCAGGTCCCATACAGAGTATGCCGTGCAGCGCGTTCCCCTACACCGCCCTACAATTGCTCCCTCATACCAATGACGCATAGCCATGGTAATTCCCCATTATATCTTCTTTACATCTGTATCCATATCATCTAATGTTGATCAGGTCCCATACAGAGTATGCCGTGCAGCGCGTTCCCCCACACCGCCCTACAATTGCTCCCTCATACCAATGACGCATAGCCATGGTAATTCCCCATTATATCTTCTTTACATCTGCATCCATATCATCTAATGTTGATCCGGTCCCATACAGAGTATGCCGTGCAGCGCGTTCCCCCACACCGCCCTACACATGCTCCCTCATACATGTACCAATGACGCATAGCCATCGGTAATTCCCCATTATATCTTCTTTACATCTGTATCCATATCATCTAATATTGATCAGGTCCCATACAGAGTATGCTGTGCAGCGCGTTCCCCCACACCGCTCCACAATTGCTCCCTCATACCAATGATGCATAGCCATGGTAATTCTCCACTATATCCTCCCTACATCTGTATCCATATCATCTAATGTCGATCAGGTCCCATACAGAGTATGCCGTGCAGCGCGTTTCCCCACACCGCCCTATACATGCTCCCTCATACATGTACCAATGACGCATAGCCATCGGTAATTCCCCATTATATCTTCTTTACATCTGTATCCATATCATCTAATGTTGATCAGGTCCCATACATAGCATGCCGTGCAAAGCGTTCCCCCACACCGCCCCCCACATGCTCCATCATACCAATGACGCATAGCCATGGTAATTCCCCATTATATCTTCTTTACATCTGTATCCATATCATCTAATGTTGATCAGGTCCCATACAGAGTATGCGGTGCAGCGCGTTCCCCCACACCGCCCTACACATGCTCCCTCATACAAGTACCAATGACGGATAGCCATCGGTAATTCCCCATTATATCTTCTTTACATCTGTATCCATCTCATCTAATGTTGATCAGGTCCCATACAGATATACTATATAGAAAAAGTAAAAAATATGAAAAACGATACATTATGAAGAGAGGTATAATTGATGGACTTTTCGTCTAAACTAAGCTGCGCACCGCTCTGAATTTACGCTATTCTAAAAAACCGTGTACATAGCTACAGGGCGGCGCGCGGCTTTGTTTCTTGTTATTTACTATCACGAAACAGTAAGGAAAATGAAAAAAAAGATATTCTATGAAGAGCGGTATAATTCGTCTAGATTAAGCTGCGCGCCGGTTTGATTTTATCCTATTGTGAAAGACCATCTATGTAGCTAAAGCATACCAGTAATTTCAGAGCGGAGCGCGGTTTTGCTTTTGATATATAAATTTTTAACTTTCAAAATGAATAATGAGTTGTGTAATTTAT
Source organism: Hanleya hanleyi (assembly GCA_036873755.1). Classification (NCBI taxonomy): domain Eukaryota; kingdom Metazoa; phylum Mollusca; class Polyplacophora; order Lepidopleurida; family Hanleyidae; genus Hanleya; species Hanleya hanleyi. The sequence continues at coordinate 19,942 of JAVTVY010027081.1, forward strand.
CGAATTTTCTTTAAACCTAAGCGGCGTGCCGCTGTGGATCTACACTATTCTGAACAAGGCTGTATACAGCTATTCCATACCATTAATTTTAGGGCGGCGCGCGGCTTTGTTTTTTATATTCCATCTCGAAACTGTAAAAAATAAGAAAAAAGATATATTATGCAGAGAGGTATAATTGGTGGACTTTTCGTCTAAACTATGCTGCGCGCCGCTCTGATTTTACCCTCTTTCCTGAAAGACCATGTACGTAGCTACAGCATACCATTAATTTCAGAGCGGAGCGCGGTCTTATTTTTTATATATAAATTTTCAACCTTTAAAATAAATTTAAAAAATAATGATTTGCGTTATAGCTCGAATTTTCTTCAATACTAAGCGGAGCGCCGCTGTAGATCTACGCTATTCTGAACAAGCATGTATACAGCTACACCATACCATTAATTTCAGGGCGGCGCGCGGCTTAGTTTTTTATATGCTATCTCGAAACAGTAAAAAATATGAAAACAGATATATTATGAATTATGTAGAGGGGTATAACTGATAGACTTTTCGTCTAAACTTAGCTGCGCGCCGCTCTGATTTTACTCTATTATGAAAGACTGTGTACGTAGCTACACCATACCGTTAATTTCAAGGCGGCACGCGGCTTTTTGTATAAATTTTTATCCGTTAAAATAAATTTAAACAAGAGCCCAAAGGGCTTCAATATACGCCCGTATATCTGGAATTACATTGGTCCAAATTTCAAGGTTGTTTAATCGCCTTGATTCCAATTGGTAGCTAGCAATCCGGGAAAAGGTCTACAATTTGTGCTTCTGCGAATGTAACATATCACATTTAAAATTGAATGATAAACTAAAATGAGCTTAACTCTTGGAAACTAGGTGACCTTGGAGCAAGAACCGAGAGCTCACATATCCCACAATGAAATCGACAATAGTCAAACACAAGAAAATAGTACTTTTCCTGCAAATGGATTTCTTTCAGACGAGAGAATTTTTCATGAAGGAAGAAGAAAGTGATGAAGTAAACCTTTGTTCTTGAGTTGATAAACGGGTATGAAGTTCATAAAGGACCCCTCTCCACGTTAAACTAGTAAATGTATGGTTTCTATTTCACAACAGTTTAACTAAATGTAGTTGTTTCAAACATGGGAGACAACTCCACAGGACGAATGCCATATACATGTAGGGGAGAGAACTCTGAATATTCCAACCTAACACATATAGTCAGCTAAACTTGATTCAATTCTGGGGGACTGTGACCTTGACATTTGACAAATTGATGTATGTCTCCTCTTCGCCATGCGAGTAAGGTATCTGATACCATTCCATACCTTGAAACTAGAGATATCGCATGGATGAATGGACAGAACGCAACATCGCATTACATGACCTCGTCTTCGACAGGCATATGGAAATGTGACTTAATGATTTCCTGATTTTGGGGTCACAGTGACCTTGACCTTTGACCTTGACCTAAACTTTGGTGATGGCGGTTTCCGTGATTTTTTTATGTCCATTGATACATTGACGGAAGACGATGTGTCATGACACATCGTCTTCCGTCAATGTATCCATGGACATAACAAATCACGATTTTTATGAATTTCATGATTTTGGGGGTCACCGTGACCTTGATATTCGGTCTTGACCTACATTTTGGTACGTGACACATCATTTTTCAAAGATTTCTTGATTCTGGAGTCACAGTGACCTTGACCTAAATTTTGGTACATGACAAACCATCTCCCGTAATTTCTCAGTGGACACAAAATATCAAGATTTTTAACGATTTTGTGGTCACAGTGACCTTGACATTTGACCTTGACCTACATTTTAATATGTGACACATTGAGTCCGCCTAATGTATCTACTGACACAAAAAAATGTTATTTTTAATAATTTCCTGATGTTTGAATTACAATGACCTTTGACCTTCGACCTTGACCTATATTTTGATATGCAACGCTTCATTTCCCCCTATAGAATCCACTCACAAAAATTAGAAATTTATGATTTCCTGATTTTTCATTCGCACTGACCTTTGACCTCTGACCTCGACCTACATTTGGTATGCAACACATCGTTTCCCCCTAGGGCATCCACTCGTCAAAAATTAGAACTGTAGATGGAAAACTATCAATGATCAATGATTTCCTGATTTTTAGGCAACAGTGACCTTTGACCTCTGACCTCGACCTGAATTTCGGTACGCGACACATCATCTCCACCTGATGTATCCATTCACAAAAAATTGCAACTGTGGATAGAAAACATCCAGAGATATAGACCGGACACGAACACTTCACTGATTTCCTGTTTTTCAGGCCAGTGACCTTTGACCTCTGACCGCGACCTTCATTTTTGTACGCGACACATCGTCTCTCCGTAGGGTATCCACTAACTAAAAATTGGAACCTGTAAATAGAAAACTGTTCCAGATATAGACCTGACACGGGGAACGGACGAACGTTCGGACGAACGGATGGACGGACACACGGACGGACGGAAACCGCCATCACATAATACGTCCGCCTTTTTGGCGGGCGTATAAAAAATAACGAGTGGTGGTATGATTTCTGGACATACGCTATTCTGAAAACGCCTGTATACAGCTACACCATACCATTGATTTCAAGGCGGCGCGCGGCTTTGCTTTTTTTATACACTGTCTCGAAACATTGAACAATATGAAAAAATATATTATGTAGAGGGGTATAATTGATAGACTTTTTGTCTAATCTAAGCTGCGCGCCGCTCTGATTTTACTCTATTCTGAAATAATGCGGCTTGCCGCTATGGATCTACAGTATTCTGAACAAACCTGTATACAGCTACACCATACCATTAATTTCATGGCGGCGCGCGGCTTTGCTTTTTTTATACACTATCTCGAAACATTGAACAATTTGAAAAAATATATTATGTAGTGGGGTAATATTGATAGACTTTTTGTCTAAACTTAACTGCGCGCCCCTCTGATTTTACTCTATTCTGAAAGACTGTGTATGTAGCTACATCATACCATTAATTTCAAGGCGGCACGCGGCTTTGTTTTTTTTGTATAAATTTTTAACCTTTAAAATAATGAGCTGTGGTATAATTCTCGACTTTTCTTTAAAATAAAGCGGCGCGCCGCTGTGGATCTACACTATTCTGAACAAGTCTGTATACAGCTACACCATGCCATTAATTTTAATTTGTATACCATCTAGAAACATTAAACGATATGAAAAATAAATATTATGTAGAGGGGTATAATTGATAGACTTTCCCTCTAAACTAAGCTGCGCGCCGCTCTGATTTTACCCTATTATGAAAGACCGTGTACTTAGCTACAGCATACTCGTAATTTCAGGGCGGCGCACGGCTTTGTTTTTTTACATACTTTTCTTTAAAACAATGCCGCGCGCCGCTGTGGATCTACACTATATAGATCTGCACCATACCATTAATTTCAGGGCGGCGCGCGGCTTTGATTTTTTATACACTGTCTCGAAACATTAAACAATATGAAAAGACTTGATAAAAACTTGTATACAGCTACATGAAACCATTAATTTCAGGGCTGCGCGCGGCTTTGTTTTTTTTATATGATATCTCGAAACATTAAACAATATGAAAAAATATATATTATGTAGAAGAGTATAATTGATAGACTTTTCGTCTAAACTAAGCTGCGCGCCGATCTGATTGTACTCTATTCTGATAGACCGTGTACGTAGCTACACCATACTATTGATTTCAGGGCGTCGCGCGGCTTTGTTTTTTATATATACTTTTAACCTTTAAAATAAATTAAAAAGAAATAATGAGTGGTGGTATAATTTCTCGACTTTTCTATAACATAAAGCGGCGCGCCGCTGTGGATCTACATTATTCTGAACAAGACTGTATACAGCTACACCATACCATTAATTTCAGGGCGGCGCGCAGCTTGCTTTTTATTATATGCCATCTCGAAACGTTAAACAATATGAGAAAATATATATTATGTAGAAGAGTATAATTGATAGACTTTTCGTCTAAACTAAGCTTCGCGCCGCTCTGATTTTACTCTGGTCTGATAGACCGTGTAATACCATACTATTAATTGCAGGGCGGCGCGCGGCTTTGTTTTTTTTATATACATTTTTAACCTTGGAAATCAATTAAAAAGAAATAATGAGCTGTGGTATAATTTCTCGACTTTTCTTTAAAATAATGCGGCACGCCGCTGTGGATCTACACTATTCTAAACAAGCCTGTATACAGCTACACCATACCATTAATTTCAGAACAGCGCTCGGCTTTGTGTTTTGAGAAAAAATATATTAAGTAGTTGGGTATAATTGATAGACTTTTCGTCTAAACTAAGCTGCGCGCCTCTCTGATTCTACTCTATTCTGAAAGACCGTGTACGCAGCTACACCATACTAATAATTTTAGGGCGGCGCGCGGCATTGTTTTTTTTTATATAAATTTTTAACCGTCAAAATAAATTACAAAGAAATTCAAAATAAAGCGGCGTGCCGATGTGGATCTACACCATTCTAAACAAGCATGTATACAGCTACACCATGCCATTAATTTTAGGACGGCGCGCGGCTTTGTTTTTTTTTATATACTATCTCGAAATATTAAACAATTAAAAAAGGATATATTATGTAGAGAGGGTATAATTGATAGACATTTCGTCTAAACTAAGCTGCGCGCAGCTCTGATTTTACTCTATTCTGAAAGGCCGTACGTAGCTACACCATGGCATTAAATTGAAGGCGGCGCGCTGCTTTGTTTTTTTTTATATAAATTTTTAACCATTAACCATATCTGGCCTCGGCGATTTGGGATGTACCGCAGCCGGGGGGGGGGTGGGGGCGGAAAGTGCCCCCTATATATTTTCGCTATCGCTAAGGCTAGAGGGTTGAAACTTACCACATTATATCTTTGGGTCAGCTCTACAAGAAAATGTAAACAAATCCAAGATGGCCACCATGATGATGTCACTGTGACGTCATTTTCAAAAAGAACATTTTTGGACGATTTTTCGGTCAAAATCTTCGAATTTTTCATTTTTGATTTTTCTTCGCAAACAACTGCATGATAAATTAGTAACTAATAATCTGATATGAAATAAAATAATCTTTACCCATTTTCCCGTACAGAAAAGCAAAAAAATTGAAGAAATATGATGAAAACATCACTTTTTCTGGTGCCCCGCATGGCCGCGATTTTGAATTTTCCCATGACCCTCTGCTTGTGGGGTTATGCAAATAGGCTCAAAATGACCCCAATATGATAACCTTTAACGTCACGAAGTTTCAGCTCTCCATTTTTTGGTGTTCCGGAGAGATTGCAGAAAATTTGGTAGGGGGGCATTTGGGCCCCACTCCCCCAGGCCTGATAGGGTTAATGAGGGAAAGGAGAGGTGTTTTTTGGTGACGTTAAGACATATGGTTTCAGTAAAATTGGTAGAATCGCGTTGAATCAACATGCTGAATTTTTTGGTAAACCCATATCCTCTTCCAAGTGACGCTTGGTCTTTATGATGGACCTGTGCGTGGGGTCGCGTTTCATTTCAAACGGCTGCGGTCTATACTGTTCACAGATGACCATAGCTGTATCCCTGATGTTCAGGCGCATTTGAATGTACGCATGTTGTAAGTTATCCTGTCCCGCGTCTTCGATCACCGCAGCGTGGGTATTAATAGATTCACACACAATACGATCCCAAGGCTCTCACTTGTCCTCACTTCGTTGGGAGATAGGCTGACTCTCTCAGATCAAACTCTCCGTATCAGTAAATAGAATTTCAGCAGTTTCTGTTTCGGTATCATTATCTGCCTCCTCAGTCGGCTTCTCGGTGTCTGGATAGAAAGTATCCTCGTGTCGCATCATATCGTAAAGTCTGGTGAACATGCGTTCGCTCTCAGAGCAAGTATAACCCATGTTGATGGTTGGAAGTCGACTGTCCACGTTTTTGGAATACGCTTGCTTTTATGAACAGTAACGCCCGCCAACGTGGAGCTTAACGTTTCAACGCCCTGGTGAATTAGCTCAGAAGATCTGATTTTCTAGATATTTCATAGAATTGGCACTAATTCATCGAAATGCAGTGACGCCCGTCGTTACACCTTAACGCCCGTCTCAGCGCTCTATGTTAATGCCTTAATGCCCGTCTCAACGCCTTAACGCCCGCCTCAGCGCCTTTCTTAACGCCTTGACGCACTTTAATCATGCGTTCAAACAACTGTTTCTTTTGAGCCATCGCTCTGTAATACGCCTTTGTCCAGCTCATGCCTGGGGTTTTCAACATCAACGCTGTTCTTTCAAACATACGGATTTTTGCAATATCACCCATGACGTCTTTCCACATCCCACAGGGCCGCTAACCGCAATGATATAGGGGTGCTCCAATACTCGTTTCCGTGAGATGGCTTTGCTCTATACGATTATTATGTATGGAAAGCAAATGTCTACGTAATTTAAATGGCGTGGAAAATGACTTCGAACACACCTGACATGCGTAAGCCATGGTTCTCGTCTCCACGGGCACCCGGTTTATACTGAAGCTTTCACAGATGTATGTCGTGTTTATATGCTAGAGCTCGGAGCTCGGGGATGGGACAGTTGGGTGCTCGGAGCTCGGAGCTCGGAGATGGGGCAGTCGGGAGCTCGGAGCTCGGGAGGAGCGCAGCCGCTCGGAGCCCGAGGATGGGACATTTGGGCATTCGGAGATCGTGTCGCTCGGAATGAAGGACGCACCCACATTAACCGGTTGAAGGAAATGCCCCAAGCGCCGAAAAGGCACGGAGACGCCTCTTGATGCTTTGAAAGGGTGGATAAAGGCTTATTGGTCATTATATTACCGGACATGGCCGGACATCCCATTCGGACCAAGATCACATTTCGCTACCACTCGTACTGAAGACGACACCGATGACGCCACAGATGAAAATCTTCAAGATGACACCTCAAACGGTCCAAAGATGGTCCATCTCTACACCAAACACCTTCCTTTACACCCCAAAATGTGTTTATATTATTGTCTCTGGCGAGCTAGACCGTTTCTCAGATAGGCCAGACCGCTATTCAGTCAGACATGTAAACGGTCATTCATAGTAGCGCCCCCTGGTGTCCGATATAGAAACTGAAGACTCCACCTTATAGCCCATGACATACTCTCTCAACATGCTATATTCAAGTTCCAAGCGTTTATATTTTCGGCTCTGGCAAGCTAGACCGCTATCCAGATAGGACAGCCCGCTATTCAGACCGGCATGTCAACGCTCATTCGTAGTAGCGCCCCCTAGCGTCCGATACAGGCACCGAAGACTCCATCTTGTAGCTCGTGATATACTCTCTGAACAGTCCTACATGTATTTACAAGTTCGAAGCATTCATATTATCGAATCTGAATAGCGGTATACCTTGCCAGTGATGACGTCACTGTGACGTCAGTTTCAAAAACTTTTTTTGGTCAGAATTTTCGAATTTTTTATTTTTGTTTTTTTCTTCGTAAAAGCTGCACGATAAATTAGTAAATAATAATCTGTTAGGAAATAAAATAGATTCTACCCACTTTTCCGTACAGAAAAGCAATAATTTCGAAGAAAAAAGACGAAAATATCACTTTTCTGGTACCCCACATGGACGGCATTTTGAATTTACCCATGATCCTCTGCTCGGGTGGTCACGCAATTAGGCTCAAAATGACCCCAATATGATAATCTAAAAGTCACGAATTTTCAGCTCTCAAGTTTTTGTCGTACCGGAGAAAGGAGCAAAAATCCAACAGGGCAGGAAAGTGCCCGCCACCAGGCTAGGTAGGGTTAAAGGTCATTCATAGTAGCGCCCCCTGGCGCCCGATTTAGGAACTGCAGATTCCATCTTGTAGCCCATGAAATACTCTCTCATTTATATCTATTTACAAACTCGAGGTGTTCAAACTAATGGCCCTGGCAAGTTGGAACACTATTCGGATAGATCAGGCCGCTTTTCAGACCGACGGTCATTCATAGTAGCGCCCCCTGGAGACCGCCAGAGGAACTGAAGACTCCATCTTTTAGCCGATGGCATGCCCTCTCGACATGCCTATTTTTAAGATCCAATCATTTATATTTTCGGCTCTGACAAGCTAGACCGCTATTCAGATAGGCCAGACCGCTATTCGGATAGGTCAGATCGCTATTCAGACCGGCATGTAAACGGTCATTTGTAGTAGAACCCCCTAGCGTCCGATGTAGGGACTGATGACTCGAACTTGTAGCCCATGAAATACTCTCTCATTATACCTATTTATAAGTTCGAAGTGTATCTATTATTGTCTATGGCGATCTAGACCGCCAAGACAGATATGCCGGACCGCTATTCAGACCGCCATGTAAACGGTCATTCATATTAGCGCCCCCTGGCGCCCGATAAAGGAACTGAAGACTCCATCATTTAGCCGATGGCATGCTCGCTCGACATGCCTATTTTTAAGTTCCAAGCATTTATATTTTCGGCTCCGACAAGCTAGACGGCTATTCAGATAGGCCAGACCGCTATTCAGAGCGGCATGTAAACGGTCATTCGTAGTAGCGCCCCCTAGCGTCCGATGTAGGGACTGAAGACTCCAACTTGTAGCCAATGAAATACTCTCTCATTATACTTATTTATAAGTTCGAAGTGTTTATATTATTGTTTCTGGCGATGTAGACCGCTATTCAGATATGCCAGACCGCTATTCAGACCGGCATGTAAACGGTCATTCGTAGTAGCGCCCCCTAGCTTCCGATGTAGGGACTGAAGACTCCAACTTGTAGCCAATGAAATACTCTCTCACTATACCTATTTATAAGTTCGAAATGTTCATATTATTGACTCTGGCGATCTAAACCGCTATTCAGATAGGATAGACCGCTATTCAGACCGACATGTAAACGGTCATTCGTAGTAGCGCCCCCTAGCGTCCGATGTAGGGACTAACGCCTCCAACTTGTAGCCAATGAAATGCTCTCTCATTATTCTTATTTATACGTTCGAAGTGTTTATGTTATTGTCTCTGGCGATCTAGCCGCTATTCAGATATGCCAGACCGCTATTCAGACGGGCATGTAAACGGTCATTCGTAGTAGCGCCCCCTAGCTTCCGATGTAGGGACTGAAGACTCCAACTTGTAGCCAATGAAATACTCTCTCATTATACATATTTATAAGTTCGAAGTGTATATATTATTGTCTCTGGCGATCTAGACCGCTATTCAGATTGGACAGACCCCTATTCAGACCGACATGTAAACGGTCATTCATAGTAGCGCCCCCTGCCGCCCAATAAAGGAACTGAGGACTCCATCTTTTAACCGATGGCATGCTCTCTCGACATGCCTACTTTTAAGTTCCAAGCATTTACATTTTCGGCTCTGACAAGCTAGACCGCTATTCAGATAGGTCAGACCGCTATTCAGACCTGCATGTAAACGGTCATTCGTAGTAGCGCCCCCTAGCCTGCGATGTAAGGACTGATAACTACAACTTGTGGCCAATGAAATGCTCTCTCATTATACCTATTTATAAGTTCGAAGTGTATATACTATTGTCTCTGGCGATCTAGACCGCTATTCAGGTAGGCCAGACGGCTACTCAGATAGGTTAGACCGCTATTCAGAGCGGCATGTAAACGGTCAATCGTAGTAGCGCCCCCTAGCGTCCTATGTGGGGACTGGTGACTCCAACTTGTAGCCCATGAAATGCTCTATTATTATACCTATTTACAAGTTCGAAGTGTATATATTATTGTCTCTGGCATCTAGACCGCTATTCAGATATGTCAGACCGTTCTCAGACCGGCATGTAAACGGCCATTCGTAGTAGCGCCCCCTAGCGTCCGATGTAGGGACTGAAGACTCCAACATGTAGCCAATGAAATACTCTCCCAATATACCTATTTATAAGTTCGAATTGTTTATATTATTGTCTCTGTCGATCTAGACCGCTATTCAGACCGACATGTAAACGGTTATTCATAGTAGCGCCCCCTAGCGTCCGATATAGGGACTGATGACTTCAACTTGTAGCCCATGAAATGCTCTATCATTATACCTATTTATAAGTTCGAATTGTTTATATTATTGTCTCTGGCGATCTAGACAACTATTCAGATAGGACAGACCGCTATTCAGACCGACATGTAAACGGTCATTCATAGTAGCGCCCCCTGGCGCCCAGTAAAGGAACTGAAGACTCCATCTTTTAGCCGATGGCATGCTCTTTCGACATGCCTATTTTTAAGTTCCAAGCATTTATATTTTCGGCTCTGACAAGCTAGACCGCTATTTAGATAGGCCAGATCGCTATTCAGATAGGTCAGACCGCTATTCAGACCGTCATGTAAACGGTCATTCGTAGTAGCGCCCCCTAGCGCCCGATGTAGGGACTGATGACTCCAACTTGTAGCCAATGAAACGCTCTCTCATTATACCTATTTATAAGTTCGAAGTGTATATATTATTGTCTCTGGCGATCTAGACCGCTATTCAGATATGCCAGACCGCTATTCAGACAGGCATGTCAACGGTCATTCATAGTAGCGCCCTTAGCGTCCGATGTAGGGACTGAAGACTCCAACTTGTAGCCCATGAAATGCTCTATCATTATACCTATTTATACGTTCGAAGTGTATATATTATTGTCTCTGGCGATCTAGACCGCTATACAGATATGTCAGACCGTTATACAGAACGGCATGTAAATGGCCATTCGTAGTAGCGCCCCCTGGCCACCGATATGGGAACTAAAGACTTCATATTTTAGCCGATGGCATGCTCTCTCGACATGCCTATTTTTAAGTTCCAACCATTTATATTTTCGGCTCTGACAAGCTAGATCGCTATTCAGATAGGCCAGACCGCTATTCAGATAGGTCAGACCGCTATTCAGACCGGCATGTAAACGGTCATTCGTAGTAGCTCCCCTAGCGTCCGATGTAGGGACTGATGACTCCAACTTGTAGCCCATGAAATACTCTCTCATTATACCTACTTATAAGCGCGAAGTGTTTATACTATTGTCTCTGGCGATCTAGACCGCTATTCAGATAGGACAGACCGCTATTCAGACCGACATGTAAACGGTTACTCATAGTAGCGCCCCATAGCGTCCGATATAGGGACTGATGACTCCAACTTGTAGCCAATGAAACGCTCTCTCATTATACCTATTTATAAGTTCGAAGTGTATATATTATTGTCTCTGGCGATCTAGACCGCTATTCAGATATGCCAGACCGCTATTCAGACCGGCATGTCAACGGTCATTCATAGTAGCGCCCCTAGCGTCCGATGTAGGGACTGAAGACTCCAACTTGTAGCCCATGAAATGCTCTATCATTATACCTATTTATAAGTTCGAAGTGTATATATTATTGTCTCTGGCGATCTAGACCGCTATACAGATATGTCAGACCGTTATACAGAACGGCATGTAAATGGCCATTCGTAGTAGCGCCCCCTGGCCACCGATATGGGAACTAAAGACTTCATATTTTAGCCGATGGCATGCTCTCTCGACATGCCTATTTTTAAGTTCCAACCATTTATATTTTCGGCTCTGACAAGCTAGATCGCTATTCAGATAGGCCAGACCGCTATTCAGATAGGTCAGACCGCTATTCAGACCGGCATGTAAACGGTCATTCGTAGTAGCTCCCCCTAGCGTCCGATGTAGGGACTGATGACTCCAACTTGTAGCCCATGAAATACTCTCTCATTATACCTACTTATAAGCGCGAAATGTTTATACTATTGTCTCTGGCGATCTAGACCGCTATTCAGATAGGACAGACCGCTATTCAGACCGACATGTAAACGGTTACTCATAGTAGCGCCCCATAGCGTCCGATATAGGGACTGATGACTCCAACTTGCAGCCCATGAAATGCTCTATCATTATACCTATTTATAAGTTCGAATTGTATATATTATTGTCTCTGGCGATCTAGACCGCTATTCAGATAGGCCAGACCGGTATTCAGATAGGTCAGACCGCTATTCAGACCGGAATGTAAACGGTCATTCATAGTGCGCCCCCTAGCGTCCGATGTAGGGACTGAAGACTCCAACTTGCAGCCAGTGAAATACTCTCTCACTATACCTATTTATAATTTCGAAGTGTTTATACTATTGTCTCTGCCGATCTAGACCGCTATTCAGATAGGACAGGCCGCTATTCAGACCGACATGTAAACGGTTATTCATAGTAGCGCCACCTGGCGTCCGATATAGGGACTGATGACTTCAATTTGTAGCCCATGAAATGCTCTATCATTATACCTATTTATAAGTTCGAAGTGTATTTATTATTGTCTCTGGCGATCTAGACCGCTATTCGGCATGTAAACGGCCATTTGTAGTAGCGCCCCCTAGCGTCCGATGTAGGGACTGAAGACTCCAACTTGCAGCCAATGAAGTACTCTCTCCATATACGTATTTATAAGTTGGAATTGTTTATATTATTGTCTCTGGCGATCTAGACCGCTATTCAGATTGGACAGACCCCTATTCAGACCGACATGTAAACGGTCATTCGTAATAGCGCCCCCTAGCGTCCGATGTAGGGACTGATAACTACAACTTGTGGCCAATGAAATGCTCTCTCATTATACCTATTTATAAATTCGAAGTGTATATATTATTGTCTCTGGCGATCTAGACCGCTATTCAGATATGCCAGACCGCTATTCAGACCGGCATGTAAACGGCCATTCATAGTAGCGCCACCTAGCGTCCGATGTAGGGACTGAAGACTCCAACGAGTAGCCAATGAAATACTCTATCATTATACCTATTTATAAGTTCGAAGTGTTTATACTATTGTCTCTGGCGATCTAGACCGCTATTCAGATAGGACAGACCGCTATTCAGACCGACATGTAAACGGTTATTCATAGTAGCGCCACCTGGCGTCCGATATAGGGACTGATGACTCCAACTTGTAGCCCATGAAATGCTCTATCATTATACCTGTTTATAAGTTGGAAGTGTATTTATTATTGTCTCTGGCGATCTAGACCGCTATTCGCGATGTAAACGGCCATTTGTAGTAGCGCCCCCTAGCTTCCGATGTAGGGACTGAAGACTCCAACTTGTAGCCAATGAAATACTCTCTCAATATACGTATTTATAAGTTCGAATTGTTTATATTATTGTCTCTGGCGATCTAGACCGCTATTCAGATTGGACAGACCCCTTATGTTGAAATATTTTCAAAACACAATTTGAAACATGCATATAAACGACAAGTTTGGGTATATAAGGCTGCGAACTTTGAGCTGCTTAACACGTTATTATTAAATACTAATTGGACTGAGCTTTTTGAAGAGTGTGTTATAGATGAAGCTGCTGAAAAATTTACAGAAAGATTCTTAGAAACAGCCAAAACATGTATACCGTACAAAACAGTTACTATACGACCAAAAGACAGAGCATGGTATGACAGTGAAATAAGAAGAGAAATGCGAAAGAGAGATAGACTAAAAAAGAAAGCAGTCAAGACAAAAAGACCTACCGATTGGAAGAACTATAAGATAAGTAGGAATAAAGTTAATAATATGAAAAAATATGCCAAAACTAACTATTTTAATAATATCGAAAATGTTTTATTAACCGCGAAATCTCAAGATCCAAAATTTTATTGGAAAACCGTTAAAAAATTAGTTAGTGATACAAAAATTGTACGTGAAATACCACCATTGGTTTCCCAAGACCCCACAGGAAACAATACCACCTCTTTCAGTGATGTAGACAAAGCTAATGCGTTAAACAAATTCTTCGCTTCCATCTCCACTGTCAACGACACTTCAACAGACTTACCCCAGTTCGAACAAAAATGTAATAGTGTACTTGATGAAATTGAGATTACAGAAGATGAAGTCCGTGATATCATCAATAATATTGAAACCAATAAAGCAGTAGGGCCAGACCTGATCAGTCATAAAATGCTTAAGAGTTGCGTTCAAACCATTTGCAAACCGCTTTGTATGCTTTTCAATATGTCACTCGCAAGTAGAAAGTTTCCGAAGTGCTGGAAAATTTCCAACATACTGCCCATATTTAAAAAAGAAGATCCACATCTTCCATCGAACTATCGTCCAATATCACTGCTTAGCTGTGTGTCAAAACTTATGGAAAGAATTATGTTCAAACACATATACAACCATTTTAACGAACATGACCTTTTTTATGAGTATCAATCCGGATTCCTCCCGGGTCACTCTACAGTGTATCAGCTAATCGAATTATATCACACTATTTGTAATTCCTTGGATGAGGGTACGAATTCATGTGTAGTGTTTTGTGATATATCGAAGGCATTCGATACAGTATGGCACAAAGGCTTACTGTTTAAATTGAAACAATATGGCATTGATGGTGCCCTGCTGGAATGGTTAAATAGTTATCTTAACGAAAGATTTTCTAAAGTCATTGTTGAATCCGCGACCTCATCATCGGAAACGATTAACGCAGGAGTTCCACAAGGCTCAGTTTTAGGTCCTTTGCTGTTTCTAGTGTACATAAACGATATTGCCGACAAACTTATAAGCCTCACCAGACTTTTCGCCGACGACTCCTGTTTGCAATTTTCATCAGTTAACCTTGCCCAGATAGAAGCAGTAATAAATCGAGATCTTATCTCCTTGATAGAATGGTCGAAGCAGTGGTTGCTGAATTTCAATGCACTGAAAACAATACTTCTCTTGTTTACTAACAAGAAACTGCCCAGACAGCTTGAAATCTACTTTGACAACATCCTACTTCAAGTATCTGACAATCATCGCCATTTAGGCATCATCTTACAAGAAAACTGCAAATGGGGAAATCATATTAATCAGATTACAAACTCCACCGCAAAACGCATTGGAATTATGAGAAAACTAAAATATCAACTTGGCAGATCAGCTTTATCACAGATATATCTATCTTTCGTTAGACCCATTCTAGAATACGGCTCTGTTGTCTGGGACGGGTGTACACGTGAAGAAGCTGATAAGCTCGAAAAACTTCAACTTGCTGCGGCGCGTATTGTTACTGGACTTCCAGCGTACGCCAGTAGAGAATCCATTTACTTTGAAACTGGATGGGAAACGTTGGCAAGTAGACGTCGGACCGCAAAATTAAAATTAATGTACAAAATAGATAATGAAGACTGCCCTAAATACATAACAGATTTGGTTACACCCCTTGTAGGACAAACGACCCCATATAATCTAAGGAATAATTCTGATTACGTGATACCCAGAGCTAGGCTTTCTATTTTAAAAAAACTCTTTCATTCCATCAGTTATACATGAATGGAACAATCTCAGTGTTGACACAAGAAATAAACCATCACTCCCGTCGTTTAAATATTCCATCACTGATCAAAAGTGTACAGCTAAATATCTCTGGCCAGGCACTCGCGAAATTAACATAATTCATACCCAACTGAGACATCAATGTAGCAAATTAAATGTTGATCTATTCCGCATAAACTTGTCTAATGTTTCAAGCTGTAAATGTGGAGAACCAAGAGAGGATGCCAATCATTTCTTTTTCGTATGTCCGTTGTACAACACAATTAGAGATGAGCTGCGAGCGAAAATTTCTCAAGATTATACACTTCACGATCTACTTTGGGGAAATAGATCCTTCACAGATGAAACGAATTCTGTAATATGCACTGCAACTCAAACATTTATCAAAAACAGTTTACAATTTATTAAGCAAAACAGTGTCCCCAGTTGCGAACTGTGAGAAGGCGGGCCCCATAATACTTTCCAGCTGCGCACTTCTGTGTTCTGTCTCGTAATATATGTAAATATCATGTTAAATCTAGGATAAACAATGTGTCATATTGTGTATATTATATATATGAAAAATATTGATGAAGTATTTGAAAACTGTATATTCAAAACTGTATATTTAGACAATATGTTATGTGGAAGTATATTGTCAGTAATGTATATATGATTATATATTAATAATAAAATGTAACATAAGCTTGTAGGGAGACGGGTCAGTAAGTTGAAAGAACTTTACCCCAATCCTTTGTACTTTAATTGTACAATAAAATAAGTTTAAACTATTCAGACCGACATGTAAACGGTCATTCATAGTAGCGCTCCCTGGCGCCCAGTAAAGGAACTGAAGACTGCATCTTTTAGCCGATGGCATGCTCTCTCGACATGCATATTTTTAAGTTCCAAGCATTTATATTTTCGGCTCTGACAAGCTAGACCGCTAGTTAGATAGGCCAGATCGCTATTCAGATAGGTCAGACCGCTATTCAGACCGGCATGTAAACGGTCATTCGTAGTAGCGCCCCCTAGTGTCCGATGTAGGGACTGATGACTCCAACTTGTAGCCAATGAAACGCTCTCTCATTATACCTATTTATAAGTTCGAAGTGTGTATATTATTGTCTCTGGCGATCTAGACCGCTATTCAGATATGCCAGACCACTATTCAGACCGGCATGTAAACGGCCATTCGTAGTAGCGCCCCCTACCGTCCGATCTAGGGACTGAAGACTCCAACTTGTAGCCAATGAAATACTCTCCCAATATACCTATTTATAAGTTCGAATTGTTTATATTATTGTCTCTGGCGATCTAGACCGCTATTCAGATAGGACAGCCCGCTATTCAGACCGACATGTAAACGGTCATTCATAGTAGCGCCCCTGGCACCCAATAAAAGAAGTGAAGACTCCATCTTTTAGCCGATGGCATGCTCTCTCGACATGCCCATTTTTAAGTTCCAAGCATATATATTTTCGGCTCTGACAAGCTAGACCGCTATTCCGATAGGCCAGGCCGCTATTCAGATAGGTCAGACCGCTATTCAGACCGGCATGTAAACGGTCATTCGTAGTAGCGCCCCCTAGCGTCCGATGTAGGGACTGATGACTCGAACTTGTAGCCCATGAAATACTCTCTCATTATACCTATTTATAAGTGCGAAGTGTTTATACTATTGTCTCTGGCGATCCAGACCGCTATTCAGATAGGACAGACCGCTATTCAGACCGAAATGTAAACGGTTATTCATAGTAGCGCCCCCTAGCGTCCGATATACGGACTGATGACTCCAACTTGTAGCCCATGAAATACTCTCTCATTATACATATTTATAAGTTCGAAGTATTTATATTATTGTCTCTGGCGATCTAGACCGCTATTCAGATAGGACAGACCGCTATTCAGACCGACATGTAAACGGTCATTCATAGTAGCGCCCCCTGGCGACCGATCTGAAGACTCCATCTTCTAGCTCGTGATATACCATCTGAACAGTCCTATTTACAAGTTCGAAGCATTTGTATTATCGGATCTGGCAAGGTAAACCGCTATTCAGATAGGCCAGACCGCTATTCGGATAGCCAGAGACTCATAACAGCGCCCCTAGCAGCGCCCCCTGGCGTCAGATATGGGATATGAATATGAAAACATATGAAGCAGGACTTTCTCTCTTACTGTGCAGAGTTTGGAGTTCAAAATACTCATAATAAAGAAAATACATATGTTTTTCTCCATGTCTGAGGAAATAATGACTGGTCCCCTCGAATAACGAACTGCGAACTGCGGACCGCGGTCTAACTTTACGAACGTTTGTCGGGAAGCACGCGAATAGGTGCGAAATGGGCAAAGCACAGGACAATTTCAGAATGCGGCATAGGTGTGAAATGATCAATGGGGTAAACTAAAGTACACAGGAAAATATTACACTTCCACTGACATAGTCCATGAATAGGTTGTTTGCTGTGTTCTCGGTAAAGCCTTTGTCGGAAGGTACGCGAACAGGTGTGAATATGATAATTTCAGTGCATATGCGCAAAACTTCGAGTAAAGAACAAGAGAGATTATGAATTACATATAGACTGATATGATATGGGGAACGCATTCTCAAATCTTTACTTTTCAGCGGCATTAAGAGCGTTCCATAAAAATTCCCACTCGAGAGAAGGAAAACATATTCCAAACGAGCCGTCATTACTGGAATAAGTATTCCAGTAAAAATTATTAACGACACTCTGAGAGAAACGAGACTAGTCCGCCTCATGCCTGCATCTTGTGTCGAGCGTCGTGATTGGCCAGCCTTCTTTCTGTGCGCTCATCACATTTGTGGGATAAAGAGCTCGTCATCTGGCAAAGGTTTTAAAGAGAATTATATGGGAAAAAGTTTTGATAAAAGGTATACCATAAATCAGCGGGCAGTACATCTCGTTCCATACTTATGACGTTTTTCACATTTACCCGTAAAGCACATTTACTGCTTGTGACATAATTTTTACTTCACATTGCCTTGTACTCTGTGGGGCGTGACTATCTTTAATCAACCAATTGGATGAAGCCCCGGGAGAATTTCTAGTACATGTACATTAGCAGACCAAACTGTATTGTCTGAAACATCTCGGGCGTGGTTAACCATAACGGCCCAATGATTGTAACACATTCATGTTGAGCGACTGGTGACGTCATTGCGATTTATGCAAGCCGGATCCCAACATATCCTCTATTTTGTGTGTAACGATATCAGGATTTATAATTAACGTGAATTATGGGAAAGAAATGATACGTGCACGATATGATAAAAACTCCACTTTATCAGAAGAAATATATGCGTGTGAGCCAGAGCTTGTCACTAGATAGACCGCACTGCGGTGGCCTAAGGGTTAGAGCGTCGGTCTAGTAAACAGTAAAGTACTAGAATCAATCACAGGTCGGGTCTTACCGAAGACTTGAAAAATGGAACTTGTTGCTTCTTCGCTTACGCTCAGCATTAAGAGGATAGAACAAGGACTGGTTCGCTCGGTGTCAGTATAATGTGACTGAGTGGGGTGTCATGTCTGCCTACGACATGATATTTCAGTGAGACAGCACTATGAAATGGCAGCATTAGATCTGCTCTGTTACAAGTAGGTGCAAAAAAGTTTATATACACCGATACCAGAAAATTAAAAATGGAAGTACAGTTAGAGCTACCACTCAGTCATTCAAGGTCAAGTTGATTCAATATGTTTGCTCTGCTGAACACCATGATCTTAAGAAGGAAATATCAGCAAAGTAATGGACATAGCGCCAGGTCTATGTTTATGTATACTATGATTGTCTTTTTGAATTTGGTGCTAATATTGTTACATGGAATATGGAATAGGTCTTTGGATTATGGACGCGGATATTCTCTAATGGACGACGGCTGAATTATGAATGACGGACCAGACGCTTGTAATTATCACTATAAGCATAATGGCGTTTACCCAGAATTAATCTAACATATTTTAGAGAATACATGAAAGAGAGAACCCGCCAGCAGTCCCTCCAGAATGCGGCGTAGGTGTGAAATGATCAGTGGTATAAAACAATGCTCCAAAAACAAATCACATGCCCGCCGACATAATCACCACACATGTAGTTTCCACTCGAGAGAAGGAAAACATATTCCAAACGAGCCGCCATTACTTGAATAAGTATTCCAGTAAAAATTATTAACGACACTCTGAGAGAAAGGAGACTAGAGCGCATCATGCCTGCAGCTTGTGTCGAGCGCCGTGATTGGCAAAAACAAAAAATACAATTTTTTCTCCTATTTATTTCTCTTGTTATTACTGTTTCGAATCAAAGTTTTTTTTTCATGAAATTTAATAATTCCCGAAAAAATATATTTCTTTTTTAAAATAATTGTTTCGTGCCAAATTGTTTGTACCACATTTGTTAAAATTCTCCTTTACATGTAATTTCTCTGATATTCCCCAGTGAAAGTAGTTGTGGGCTGGTGTCCACTTCTCGAATAAGCCCATTGGGATCTTGTCCATACGGGCGCCAAGCCTATTGCACTGCTGTCCTTAAGGGCTCCTGTCCTGTATCCCTTTTAGCGTTCTATAGCGTATTATTATGAATGCCCATTATGAGTAAACTTATCAATTACAACATAATATTATGACTGAACCCACAAGAAACGTAGAGCGTAGTACATTGGTAAGAGCAAGCAGGTAGTAGGGTAAGTATAAGAAAATACAAACTATACAAATATGCCGTATATCGCTACCAAATATACAGTAACAAGCGTCCTTATCCATTCGCGTCCATTTGTTTTCAGAAAATAAATCACGCACCAAAATATATTCTTGAATTATTTATTACATTTCTTGAAAATGTCAAATGGTCCACCATGTTCACCATTTCTAACTAAAAATACGCCACAACAATTTCGCCTCAAACAAGTACTTTTAATTGCCTTAACTCCTACATAATGACATGGCCATAGGTATTTCAATGTGACTACTAGTTGGGCTCAATAGGACCTCAAGTACAAATAGATAATAAATTCACCAAGCAAAATCTAACCGGAAGGATAAGTTGATTACCTCAACATCCGACGGTCAAAAATGATCGTTGACCGTCATTCGATGAACTAAAAAAAAATTAACTGAATAGTGTTTAAGGTTAGGTTCATTTTCAAGTACATATATACCGTATATATGCACTATGAAATAGGCGTTGTCGAGGAGGTGAGGGGTCTTTAAAAATTTCTAACGCAGCTATTGTTCAATGTAACGCGCTCGAAGAGCCTACGAGACAGTTAAATTAGCGATAGAACGCACTCTTTGTTCACAGCTAACCTGTTTGTAACGCTCTCCTAACGCATTCTAAGGCCGCGTTAGTAGGTTACTAACGGGCATGCTGTGAATCGTAACGTGCTCGGACTTAATCCCTAATGCGTTAGGTAGAACCTTTAATCTGGTCGGTACTGTATATATCTAAATGAATTGAATATTTTTTTGATTCTGCTCCCGAAATATCCCGTCTAATTTGAGGTGTTTCTCCTGGTTTCTCATCTCAAACGGATCTCCATGGCAACGAAAGTCATACGGCTGACATGCACTGCTCAGAGTTTCGGCGTGATACTGTGCTTCCAACATAGTTGCCAATATGGATTCCTATAAGTGCGGGTCTAGATATTATATCCTGCATTACAGAACGAGACCGCGACGAGTGCACTCTTATTATTTATGGCCTGCTAATCCTTGTCAAATCTGTACCACAGAGAACGTCTTTTGTCAGAATCAACCACGCGTCAATTTGTGTTTTCGCTCAATCTTTTTGGACATGGTCGATAAACACATACACAGTAGTAGTATATAAAGGGATCTGGAGACCGATTTAGGGGCAGATAACTCTGTTTGAACAATTTCCCTGATTCGCACATTTCTGCCCCTAAATAGGCCCCCAGATGCCCTTTTATTACTTATCAAATTGACGCCACGATGAAGTCACATTCGATCAAAGGTGACATCCGGGTGAAAGGTCAAACCAGGTCAAAGGTCACTTCCGGTGATCAGTGATACGGATTTGATATTTTGGAACATCATGATGTCTTGCCGGCATCATTGAAAACTGTTGACCGCTTCTCTCAAGCCTATGTTTATGTATACTATGATTGTCTTTTTGAATTTGGTGCTAATACTGGAATATGGAATAGGTCTTTGGATTATGGACGCGGATATTCTCTAATGGACGACGGCTGAATTATCGATGACGGACTAGACGCTTGTAACGTGAACAAGAGAGAATTCTCCCTAATATAAGGTGATTAGCTCGCGAATTGAAGGCCGATTTTCTCGGGCACAGGGCCGCAGGAGGGTCCCCGACAATACCGCCAGCAGTATGCCTAGCATAAATGGCAAATGGGGAACCCTCGTCAGTCATACAGCGAGAAACTGTATTGGAACGAAAAAATAAATACATGAATCCATGGAAAGTAAGACTTATAGTAATAAAGATAATCTATAGGTGCTGTACGATGTTATTATGACGATTCTAGGATCAATGCGACCACAGGTTCGAGCGTTTACTGTCCAGTGTATCTCCGCAAAAAATAAACACAGAAAATGGCGGCGCTGGCTGTGGGGATTCTATTTTGACATCACGACATCGATCGTGCTGCCCTCTGGAGGCAAGAAAGACAACTCTGACTGGGCGAACCCTCTGTAGGGCAAATTCGGGGTGATCTCCCCTGATTCCCACATTTGCATCTATACGAGAAATGCCTGTATGGTGTACGGGGGTGATCATTTTTTCTTGTGGATTTTACTATGGGGAGTGGGATCTTGTTTTCTTCGTCTCGAGCTGTAGAACACGATGGGAGGGATCTAGAAGCTAAGCGGTGAAATTTTTTTAAAAGTCCAGGTAGGCCTGGATAGGCCCATACTGGCTCAGTGGACAATGTTGGTCCCACTGGGAAACCCACTCATGGACATTTGCGGTATGGGTTGTGGGATCTTGTTTTCTTCGTCTCGAGCTGTAGGACACGATAGGAGGGGTCTCGAAGTTAAGCTGAAATTACTGTGCGCAAACGCATTGAGCAAGTAGCGCTGGGGTGGGTGTTTTGGGGATCTAGGTGGGCCTCTAGTGGTCCGATGGGGTCGTATGAGGTCTTATTTTGAAGCTCTCGTGGGGAAGCCTCCCACGGGACTAATATCTACATGTAGTGAGCTTCCATCATTCTGCACATGAGCAGTCTGGCCGTAGTATAGAAAGCAAGCATTTGGGGGGTCTTTTGGGGTAGAGATGAACCAACCGTGGCCCAAGTGGACCGTGTGGCGTATCAGTGTGAAGCTCTCGTGGGGTAGAGTCAGACTGGCGTGTTTTTTATTGGAAGTCGCGTCAATCTGCGCATGCGTAGTTGGGATTCAGTAAGTAAAGTGGTCATTTTGGGGTGCGTGGGGTGTGTTTCGGGGATTGAGGGACCATCCGTGATCCAAGTGGACCATGTGGAGTCTCAGTGTAAAGCTCTCGTGGTATAGATCACGACCTGAGGGATGTCCACGTCACCTGTGACGTCATTGGTGATCTCATCAGCAGGAGTAGTAGCCAAAGCGGGCATTTTGGAGGCGTGAAGGAAGGTCTTTGTGGTGGAGATGGATCATCCTTGGTCCGAATGCGTCGTGTGGGGTGTCAAAGTGAAGCCCTCGGGATGTAGACCGCGCCTTGAAGGATGTCCACGTCATCTCTGACGTCATCAGCAGGAGTAGTAGCGAAAGCGGGCATTTTGAAGGTGAGTGGGTGTGTGTTTGAGCGATTGAGGGACCACCCATGGTCCAAATGGACCGTGTGGGGTATCAGTGTAAAGCTCTCTTGGGGTAGAGTCATACGCAGTTGGGTGCAGTAAGTAAAGTGGTCATTTTGGGGGTGTGAAGGGAGGTGTTTAAGGTAGAGATGGACCATCCTCGGTCCGAATGGGTCGTGGGAGGTATCAGTGTGAAGCCCTCGTAGACTCCGACTGGACAGGTGTGGAGTGGGAAAAGTCTGTCTGTGCATGCAGTGGTCCGGTTGGTCCGTGGAATTTCTTATTTTGAAGTTTTTTTGGGGTAGCGTCGGGTTGGATTGGTGTCTAAATACATATGGACTGATGAGGGGCACGAGTTCATTCCTATATTACAGACCCAACCACCGGTCGTTGACACCACCACCACCACCACCACCGGGCGGTGACCTCCTGCCTCAGCTATACCCCTTGGGTGTGCTTCAAATTCAGGACTCAGTTACGGGAAGAAAATCTGACAAAAAACTGGCAGGCTGACCCCCACTTTTTGTTGCCTTTTTAAGTTGAGACCGGACCAGGAAACGTGCGTAAGAAGTTTAATTGAAATCGCTCTTACAGATTTTTCTGGAAATTGAGCCGAATTTGACTATTTTTCGACATTTTAAGGGGATTTCTAGGAAAAATGAAGCAAGCTTTGTGGGAAATGTTCGAGATTCATTTTTCTATAACATAGCAGTGTTATGTCTTAAAATAATAGCTTAATCATGCTCTTTCAGAAAATATATACATATCAGTGATTTGGGTTGGCGATTTTACGACAATTGGTGGCCGAGAAACGGACTCTTGGTCCATTCTATGCCGAATGTAAGAATCTCTGGAGTGCACCCGAAGCCGTCGCGGTGTAGACCACGACTCGAGGGACGTCCAGGTCATCTGGGACGTCATTGGTGACGTCATCAGTTGGAGTAGTAGCCAAATTGGTCATTTTGGGGATGTGAAGGAAGGTGATGGG
The DNA here is from genome assembly GCA_036873755.1 of Hanleya hanleyi. NCBI lineage: Eukaryota > Metazoa > Mollusca > Polyplacophora > Lepidopleurida > Hanleyidae > Hanleya > Hanleya hanleyi. The sequence continues at coordinate 43,994 of JAVTVY010027081.1, forward strand.
GGGTAGAAATGGACCATCCCTGGTCCGAATGCGTCGTGTGAGGTGCCATCTTGTAGCAACACCCACCAAAGCCAAGCTTAGCGCTTCAACGCTCTGGTGCATCAGATCTGAAGTGATGATTTTTTAGACATTCTATGGAAATGACACTAATTCATCGAAATGCGGTGACACCCGTCAACGCCTTAACGCTCTAGCATAACGCCTCGGCACCATGATATAGACCAGAGGAGAACAACAGTATCAACAAGGATGACAGGTCAATCATTTTATTATCTCCTCCCGTACATTATACCCACGCTAGGGGAGCCGCCTTTGGTATGTTGTGTTGCTCTTGTCCAATCAGGAGCCCCATTTGGGGCTGCATCTGTGATATTCGTACTTGCCCGTTAGATGTATTCTCGGTTGATCTTATATAATCAAAAGCCGTCCTTTGAGAACGTTCAATGTTCGGTCATGTTCGCTCTGATCCGTATGTTCTACTCCTCGCAGAAGCAGGCCAGGATATTGTTTAGGCAGCATGTCTTGAAACAGTTGTTTGCGCATTCTGAGTACATTTTCCACGGCCTGGTTGGGTGGTAGTCCCATATCTTCCTCCAAGCGGTATCAGTGTGAGAAGCATTCGTGGGAAAACCCCCGTTCTATTCATAGATCATTTCGGAGTTGTGGAGAAAAGGGGGTTTCGGAGATGCTATGGAGTGCTTTTGAAGGAAATAAGGGCCTTTTTTCCGTCCGGTTACCTGGTAGTGTTACCTGTTAATGTGTGTGTGTGCGCGTGCGCGGGCGTGCGTGTGTGTGTGTGTGTGTGTGCGTTTGTGAAAGGTGTCAAATGGGGACATTGACATGAATACACACCTTTCAAATGGGGACCCCCCTCCAAACGGGGACGTCCCCGTTTGAATTAAGGCTTGAAACGTGCAGCCAAGCCTGTTTTTGGAACTCTCCAGTGAAATGAGGTAAATACGGTATACGTCCACATTTAGGCAGCAAAATTCAAGCGCGAGGTGTATAACGAAACAATAGGCGTACCGTACCTAGTCAGATATTTTGTTTGTCCCCATGTTCCTGCAAATCAGAAGAAAATGCCAGAAGACAACAACAACAACAATCTTCCTTGAGGAATAGTTTATTACTCAGTTGTTGATACTTCAACGTTGTCATTCGATAAAGTGGTAGACGGAAAACAACAACGACAACTAGACATTGTGGGTACAATGTCACGGTCTTTCCATGACGTCCCCCAAAGGTATTATTTCGCTGTATTGTCATGCGGCATATACAACACATTTTCCGGAAAGTTTAATTTGTCTAGATTGCGAGAGCCTTAGATCGGGTGTGAACTTTCATCGTTATGTGCCGTTGTTGAAACAATTGCAAAAAGCTAAACTGTTGAAAGTCTATTGTATTCTATTTGAGTCCCGCTCTATCTGGGCACTGAATATATGTCGCTCAATACTTATTTCTTCGTGTACATCAACATACTTCAAACAGCATGCTAATTGGGGGCGGGGCGGAAATTGTTTTCCTGCCTGCAACAATGCGAATGCATTCTTACTGTCAATTCCAAACACATATAGATATTCCCTCAATCAAAATTGATGACCTGTACCAGAAACTTCAGCCTAGTATCCACAAATCGTGTGAGACAACAACGAGATGCAGTTGCAGAGATGCCGGTGAACTTACGTCATGTGGCGCGCAATTTTAGTCGACTGGGTATTGTTCGTAAATTAGTGAACAAATTCTTACCTTCTGTGTACAGTCCATTCGTTCTTCATCTGGGAACATTCCACGTAAACGGCGACATCAAATATTCCCTCGTTTTAGGGTCTTTAATCCACCTAAATGCCATCCCTGCCGAGCTTGCTTAGAAAACAGCTAAGTTCCTACGCTCGCCGTGAAAGGAACACTCGCGCGTATTTGAAGACAGACGCGCGCACTTCCGGTGAAGCAAATTATTCACCTTGTTTGTTTCCGAATACCAGTATCGCTAAGCCCCTGTCTACGCTGTAGTATGTCAAATTAACGGCTTTCTCGTAACTGTTCAAGTTTTCCACAATTACTGTTCCCGGTACGGAGTCATTGTCAACGAAAGACGAAAACTGGCTGCGTCCAGCGACGTCCATGAAACGTGTTCAACGTTACATATAGTAATAAAACAGCAAAGTGTGATAGAATTGGGTATATGTTCACTTGACATGTCCCTATTTAGCCTACATATCATTTGCAATAATAAATTTATTGATGATGTCCCCATTTGGTTGGTTTTAAACATTTGTCCCCATTTAGATAGTCTACACTTGACGGAAGTGCGTCCCCATTTTAGCAGCATCTTTCACGGCGAGTGTGAAATGTGTGCGTCCCCACTTTGACTAGCTTGAACACTTTTGGCAAATTTCAGAATTTGATGGATCCAAATGTACAGTGGGCGTCTCTATGATTGCCTTTATTGGAATCTGAGGTTCATTTCTCGTTCCTCCGTCTTCCATCCGGGTACTGTGGTTTTACATCCGGGTCCTCATCTTACATCCGTGTTTTTCCATGTTTACTGTCACGTGACCGGAAATGACCTTTAACCATTGACATGATGTAAAGGCTAAATTGACCCTTGACCATTGACAGGCCAAATTGGTTCTTGTTGACCTACTTCCGACAAGGGGCGCCAGCTGTCTTGTGACAACTTCCGGTTCCGATCACGTGACCGGAAATGTCCTTTGACCCCTGCATAACATTGTTAATATCCGATATCGCAGTTTATGTTGCATATATAATACCTCATTTCAATCAATTGGACAAGGAATAAAAAAGTGATAACCATTTAGGAAACTTCGCCCCCATACAGAAAACGAACGAACTTTTCAAATAAATAAATCTTGATACTCTACTTGCATATTTATGTTTAATGTTACTTCAGCGCTTACTAGCAATTATATTGTGTTCGGTTAACCAAAAAATGAATCGTTTGAACCATTTAAGGTAACAATTTTGGTAAAAATACGATTTCATATGAAAACTGTAGATGACCCATTAGTAACGTCACAATAAGTAAATATTAGAAAGTTTGCTATATCGGCCTGATTCCCCGGCTTATGTTGAATAAAAAGATACCTCATTTCAATCAATTGGACAAAAGATAAAAAAGTTAGAAACATTTTAGCAACCCCACCCCTACTATTCATTGCATAAGTAACATAGTGCTAAGTTAGTTATCCATGTTAGCGCTAGTTTACAACATTGGAAATATTTCAATGTATTGAAGCACAAAATACAAATGAAAACAACATATTAAACCAGGTTAGATAGATAATGTTGCAGAAATATGATTAGCTATCAGTATTGCTTGTAGTTAGTCAATTTTGACATTTTTTTCGTGAAATTTTGAGATGGCCCCCTACTGGCGTCATAATATTGAAATATTAGAACATTTGCTGTTTTGGACTGATTCCTCCTTTTATGCTGAATAAAAAGATACCTCATTTCAATCAATTGAACAACAAATTAAAAAGTTAGGAACATTTTAGCAACCCCACTCCCTTACCGTAAACGCAAAATAAAGGCGTTAGGTGCAATTTTTAACTTCTCTGATCTGCCAGTTCATCCCAATTTCTCGTGTGTTAACATATATTTTCTTCTTCGGCACATTTCAAAGTACTAAAAAATCATAGTTTCGAAGAGTGGTGGAGGGGGGGGGGGTGCAAGGTGGGCCGGACTATAGGTCGCGTTAATAATTTCTACGATGCTATCCATACGGATTTATATTCGGAGCCTTGGTTGCATTTATCGGTATCTACCCTTAGAAAGAGTGTCTATTTTATTCGACGTTGCGATATTCTTTAATGTATTTTTACCTGTTTTACCTGTCAACAAACCAGGGTTGTCGTAATGAGTTTGAAGTACAATCAGAGATGGATCTTCGTCAAATCCGAACGGGAAACCAACGTGCTTGGGAAAGTAGAATGGCTGTTAATAATATAGAAACAAAGCATCTGTATTGATATGTTGGTAGGGTTCAACCAGGAGATATCACGTCACAAATAGGCGGTAATGCAGTCAGTGCTTTCGTCTGTTGGGTCATATGACTTCTTGTCAGTACTCCGGCTTCATTTCACATTACCCTTGATATATTGCGTTTAATCATTTGGGTCTTACTCTGGCGCTACTCTCTTAGAATAATGCATCAGAACCGTAATTCACAATCATCTTGTCGATTTTCCCATTACAGATAGCTTAGAAAGAGGCCTGTTCGTTAGTCAGCCTATTATTATGTTCGTTTTCGGTCGATCACTGAATCAACATTGTCAAATCCTATAAGGAAAAGTAAAGAATATGTTAAGTAATCAACTATATTACACAACGCTAGTTTATGGATAACAAGTTATACTTACTTGATGATACGAGATAAAGTATGCCAAATATTGGGAAGATATTGTGCTCGATGGAGCGAACCCCGCAATAGTGCAATATCTTGACAATATTTGGCATACATTGTCGAGTGGCCATCATGTAACTGTCTTATCCAATGATTATCTGAGCATAAGGATGGAGCTCCGCCTCTTTTGACCTAATCCGCGAAAAAGGAGGTCAGCTGTGGTGTATTTCAAATACATCATATGCGGTATTTGAAATACAACACGGGTTACTTGTGTAATGAATATATTACAAGGAAATGATCAAAGGAAATTCACTGAGTCATTGGATAACTTCGTTTATTGCTCTGGCGCTATCCATCATATAGACTTGTGTATATACGCCAAATTAACTGTCAACAGATGTTGACAAATGCGTCTGTTCATCAGCGGTAGAGATGGACAAAAATGTATTCGCCTGGATGCTTCTATTTGACCGTTTCGTGTATGGTGACATCCGGAACTTTTATCCAGGTTTTACTTTACACAACCTGAAGAATAAGATTATCGGTAAAATATCCCTGAATAAAAATCTACGTTTCGTAATAAAACACAATCACTTGGATCTTACCCCGCCACCTACAGCCCACGCAAACATGGTTGAAACGCACGCTCGCCACATGTTCGGCATAAGCCCTCCGTCACAGACATGTCCCTGGCCGACGGATTCATTTGTCACTGGAGGATAACAGGCATATAGAACTATGTGATGGACCAAGGCTTCCTGCCCAGGCTGGATCACTGGCTCAAACTGTTGAGAAAAGTGAGAATATAATATTCAAATTATATTCATGTAGCTAAATGTATAAATCTATGTGTGATGGAGTGCGATTTTCTAAGATTTCGTTCTCAGGATTATAATGAAATGGTTTATTTTCCAGCAATAGAATAACTATCCGGTTCAACGAACACAGTTTTCAGCGATTTCATTCACACAATGTTATGCTCCTTTCATCAAATCCATACCCTGACAAGAAGTCTTTTGAAGGAATTATTTCCCTGACTGCTTTTTTTTTAAATTAGGTTACAGTTTGGATAATGAATTTTCATTCGGACGAAGAGTAATCAGCCGTCAATCAATGTAGACTTTCGGCGTCCATAATCCAAATACATTGTCTATATGACAGCTTTAGAACCAAAATACGAACAAAAAATATATAAACATAGACTGGTTCACTGAAAGACAGAAGCGGCTAACAGTTTTTGGTGATGCCGACAAGATATCGTGATATTCTAATCCGTATCGCTGGTCAGTATTGTAAGTTTCAGATGAATTTCACGAGTCTTTCCCTAAAGTATGCCGCTTTGATCGTGACTGTTCACATGAATGCCGTGGAGACGTGAAATGACCTACGGTTCGTACACAGGCCCACAAAACAAGACTTTTTGGGGGGTGTGGGCGGTGGTATTAGCGTGAAGTGTCGAAATACGAGGTCTCTATATATAACCCCATGCTTTATATAAATCAACATACAGGTGAGAAACGGACTTTGGGTGAATCGAGAAATAAACGGTTTACCGCCAAACAAAATACATCAGCATATTCTACAAGTGTCACTTTATATATTCCCGTCGTCAAATTAGTAAATTTGTGCAATTTTTTACCTTTGCCGGGCGATTCAAAATCAAACGTTAGTGTTCATTCATCTAGGAACACTTAGATTATGGCGGGCTTCGTTCTCAGTTCTGATTGGTCAGTCGAGACAGCTGTTCAGTGCGTGACCGAACGAAGCCCGCCATAATCTAAGTGTTCCTAGATGAATGGACACTAACGTTTGATTTTGAATCGCCCGGCAAAGGTAAAAAATTGCACAAATTTACTAATTTGACGATGGGAATATATAAAGTGATACTTGTAGAATATGCTGATGTATTTTGTTTGGCGGTAAACCGTTTATTTCTCGATTCACCAAAGTCCGTTTCTCACCTTTATGTTGATTTATATAAAGCATGGGGTTATATATAGAGACCCTATATTTCGACACTTCACCCTAATACCACCGCCCACACCCCCAAAACTCTTGTTTTGCGGGCCTGTGGGTTCGTAGGGCTCCTAGTTCCACCAGTTACGCGGAATTATATAGTACTTACTCAATGTGACACCAACGATTTTGCACACAACGTTCGTATTTTGCTATCAGCATGCGATATATATCGCCAATGGTCCCCTACCCTGATGACGTATTATATCTCTCTCAGTCACGTGATGAATTGTGTTTTCATTCATCTGTATGACACGTGAACATTCATCCAGAAATCCAACATCGATTGTGTAACACGAAACCAATTAAATTGTTATTGTCAACGCAAAGTGCAGGTGCCGTAAGGCGTGACGGCCTATATGTAACCCGATACACCAAATTAAAGCTTACTCTTCAGACTGTGTCAGCTTAGCTCAGGGACTTCGCGCTGGTAATTAAGTTGATGTCATGTTACACGAGGGAGGTGACTGGCTAATTGAATTTTTTAACGATCCTCACCTGTCATTTAATTGCCATGGATGTTGGGGGCCTGCATTGCATCAAGAGATGGAAGTGGTATTTTATTGTCATGGATGTAGGGGGCCTACGTCATCAGACTTCAGGACCATTTTGATAAACTTGAAGTGGAGTCGCCTGATGGTATGGTCCAGTTTTCAAGTTTCGGCAATAATGCATTGTGCCGTTTATTGGAATGGTCACATTTCACAAAGGATCTTAACCATATCTGGCCTGGGCGGGAGGGGGGTCAAAATGGCGCTATTTCCGGAACGACACAAAATGGAGAGCTGAAACTCCTTGACTTTATAGCTTATCATATTGGGGTCATTTTGAGCCTATTTGCATAGCCCAACCCCCCCCCCCGAGCAGAGGATCATGGGTAAATTCGAAATGGCGATCGCGTGGGTACCAGAAAAGTGATGTTTTTGTCATATTTCTTCAAAATTTCTGCTTTTTCGCGATGAAAAGTGGGCAAAAACTTTTTTATTTCACGTCACATTAATATTTACTAATTTATCATGCAGCTTTTGTGGAGAAATTGCCTAAATAAAAAAAATCGGAAAATCCGACCAAAAAATGCTGTTTTTGAAAATGACGTCACTGTGACGTCATCAATGCGGTCATCTTGGATTTTTTTACATTTTCCGGTAGACCATGATCCATGGGTATAATGTGATAAGTTTCAGCTCCCTGGCTCAAGGGGTAAGAAAAATAATTTCGCCCCCCCCCCTCCCCTCCCCAAGGCCAGGACAGATTCCAAAATGCTCAGGCCAGATACGGTTAACCGATATGTAATTAGGATTATACACAAAGTACGTGTATGAAAAAGGTGTCATCTGATAACACTAATATAGTGATCTGCCTCGAGTGAGTGACATTCATGACAAGATATAAGAATTGCATATGCTTGGTGGTATTTCTTTGTCGCGGCAAATTCTAATAATGCGATGTTGTGATGGATGGTTTCATAGCATTTCCCACAAGACTGCAATATAGCGGAGTGCTGTAAAATTGAACGTGTAACCATTTTGACATACAGACGTCTGATACACCGGAAGATACAGAAATGCCATTGTATTATTTTAGTGCCTTCTTGAAAACATATATGCCGTTTAATTCCATTTCATGAAATATACTTCTCGTTTTTTAAATATAGTTTCCTGACTATGATGCCAAATCAGCGACATAGACATTGATGAAAATTACCTTGATCACGTGATACTTGCGATCTAGTTCAGGTGTGGCAAACGCTTGACACCAGTACGTTGTGTCAACTCCTTCGGGGACTTGAACCTATGAGAAATACACATAAGTATTTTTATTTACGTTATTATATCCACCTGGGTATAGACATATATGAATAGTAATAATCATTTTCACATATTCACACATACATGTATATATATATATATATATATATATAGGCATACAGCAGGAAATGTAAGTTCGTAAGTAGTGAGCGATAACATTCAGTGGTGAATCATTTCCATTAAGATATATGTTTCAATCAGGAGAGAACCACGCCAATGATATCCCATTGGAGACTGGCCAGTCTCAAGAACTATCAGATGAGATATCATTCGCGTGGCTATCACCTTATTGAAACATATAACACGTTCTGACTTTCAATTCGGACGGTAAACTGTGGATAAAATCCAGGAGCAGTTTATATCGGCTGCAGTGAGCTTTCGATGATTCAGTCAATCAGCGTATGTATTGTAGACATGTGGTTTTACTCGTGACGGGCTATATAAAACGGAATACTTAATATTCTTCGCATTTTGCACCTTGCCGTGCAAAAGGTAGGTCGCCTATTCACCATTGGCGGCAGATGAAAACTTCGATATCCCTCCTACGATATATCCTTGCTGAGATGATGTATTCAGGATACCAGAGTAAAAGTATCATGTATGATATATCCAGGGGAATATATGTCCTGTACATATATTCGAAGTTGAAAAATATCCGTCTTGTCTCAATCCTTCTTGTCAAAGCCAAGATATCCTTAGAGATACTTTGAAAGCATAGTGACATTTATTGGAATTTGGTATTCGAAATATCCTTAACCCTATCTGGCCTGGGGGGGGCGGAAAGTGCCCCCCCCCCTCCTAGTGAACTTTTCTCTGCTGCTCCGAAACAACAAAACCGAGGAGGCTGAAACTTGATGACTTTAAAGCTTATCTTATTGGGGTCATTTTGAGCCTATTTTCATATACCCCCGGACAGAGAATCATGGATAGATTCAAAATGGCGGCCATGTGGTATCCGCAAAAGTCGTGTTTTTCAATCCTTTCGCTCCATTCTTAACATTTTCCTTGTCTAAAAGGCATTGAAAGTATTTATTTATGCAAAACTAATTATTCTATATTTTATTTTATTTTTTTCGAGAGAAAAATCGGGAAAATGAAAATTTCGAAAAATCGACCCCAAAAAGGCCGAAAAATGGCTTCCGAGAAGATGACGTCACTGTGACGTCATCATGGCGGCCATCTTGGATTTTTTTTACATTTCCCGGTAGAGCTTGAACCCAAGATACTGTGTGGTCAGTTTTAGCACTCTAGTCTTAGTGGTATAGAAAATATATAGGGGGGGGGGCGGAAAAACTCACTCAACTTGGATGGAAGTCGCTTGAGTGAAATGTTGCACTCCAGGTGCTTGAGTGGGACGAATTTTCCCTCTTACTTGAGTTAAATCACTCAAATTTTGGTTTGGAGGGAGAGGGGGGTAATGTCACACTCAAGCTCATTTCGCACCTTGTTTAGAGAATATGTTATGAGAAAAACAAATGCCATGACCTTGTATGATATCATCACAATATTGTTGTAATACATTGTCTATCAGGAGTATAATGCTGTAATTAAGTACATTATCGATCTAAATTACTTCAGGAAACAATATTACGACAAAAAAGCAGTTTAAAATATATAATACTCGAAGCGGTTAAATGGTTTCAAATTGCTGATGTGTAAGAAAAGAATTTCAAAGAATATGACTTTTCATGTTCCCATTTAGAAAAACATGTCTTACCTGAGTTGCAAATCATAAAAACAATGTCTTAGCTATGTTAAGAGATATGAGCCGGGCATTCTTTCTTATTGGATATTCTGTCTTTTAATAACGGCAATGTGAATTTTCATTGTTAAATCGCATTCTAAGGATGATATGCAATATCATATTGGAGTGATACAAATCCTTAGAATGCGATGCAGTTATGATCAACGACATCTAGCATGGGAAAGCATAAACATCGGCAAATCAAATCGATATTGAGAAACGTTATCTGGTCGCTGGACAAAACCGAGGGGTTACCAAATTCAATGAAAACAGCAAGATTATTGTCCTCATGGTTTTTTTGTACTTATTGTGCTCAATATTTTTCTTTTTGTACTCATTGTTCTCATTAGACATCCCTAGAGACTTCTTATGTGTTTGTCAGTTTCCTCTTTCTACAGTTTCCTTCGCTACTTCTTGTTCCCAATTTTTTTTCCGTCGGATAACGTTTGGATGCCTTTGTCAATCAATTTGTGGTGCATATTGGCACTGCCTAGGGGAAGACACCTATTGTTTTTCAGTGCTGTCCGAAACTTGGAACTGGATTTTTATCTACAAATGAATTAAACAGAGACCACTGAAATAGATAGATTAATTCAGGAACATGTCAGTGCCAGATCTAGATAGGAGGTACAGGTAACAAGACCATGCGATTGATTTTTTTTGTGCTGATCCGCCTATACGTGGCGACACCTGGGGGCAAAGTTTCTTTGAGCCCATAGCTTTAACTGCGGAAAGCTCTATATGGATCGAAATGATGTCAGCGGATGTCCGTATTCTTCTCCCTGTCTTTGGACTTAGAAAACTGTTCCTGTCCACAGCTTCTCGGCCCCACACTATGTCTCCCGAACTAATCCCCGCCCGACCCCTCCCCCACAATTTTCATATATTCTGGGAGATTATATGATGCTACACTTATTCAACATACGCACTAACCTTGGGAGGATGTCTCCCCCCAAATGTTACACAGCTTCTCAGTCTCATTTGATACTAACCTACCTGACGTATGAGATGCAGTTTTCTATTTCCAATGTCAAGGAATCTTGCCTCGATATCTCGGTTGGGATTGTTTTTATGCTGTGGGCCGATAAAATTGCATTTCCGGACAGCAACTGTTGAAGACCTGAACGGATTCTTGCCAAATTTGGTATGTGGGTACCTTCCCTCAAGTTATCTTTTGGGGATATTTTTGTGCCGACTCGCCTATAGGTGGCACCGCCTAGGGTCATGTTAAAAATTTCCTAGGATTTACGTTTTCACTCTCTTCACAAATAATGAATGTTTCCTTTACTTAACATGCAAACGGGATGCCTCTGTTTTTAACTGTGTTGCTACATCAAACATCGAAGATTCACAATGAAATGCTGCATAAATATACGCATTGTGATCTGCAGGACAAGGTCAATAACCAGGACTCGAGTAGAAAATATTATATTATATTCTAATAATATATCAAAGTCCGCACTCATTACGTTTCACAAGTCGACGCATTCTTTTTGAAATAAATGCGAAATAATACTTTCATGTAACTTTCAGGCGAATATCAATGGATAAAATTAGGTAATGGCTACATGTTTGCGCAGGGGTTTTTTCTTCTATTTTTTATATATATATTTTTTTTTAATCGCATACACAAGTTTTTGACGCTCATTCGTTTGTCACTCAAGTTATTAATGACAAAGCTGTCAAATTACCTCATTGTTCAGGAAATCCACGATCAAGCTGTCCTCGGGAATGTCTGGAACTATTTTTTGTGGGTTCAAGAGTAAGATACTTTTGGATCCTCTGTTCCCGGAATGATAACGGACAGTTTCTGTAGAGTCAGCGTCCTCGTCACTGTAAGCCCATAGTACTCGGGCTGTCTCCCACTGGTAAATAATAAAAAAAATTAGGATAGAATTCATGTTTTCAGTTTGAACATCAGGTTATAAAATTCATGCCATCATTTTGAACATTAGGTAAGAATTCAGGGTTTGAAAATCAGGTTAGAGTTATTCGATTTGAACATCAACCCGAGATTTATATGTGAAATCTTACGAACATTTCGCAGCAAATATTAAAATTCGAAATCGCCGAATTAACCATTTTGCTTCCTAGTGGCTTGTTATCAGATCATGTGATACTACGTGACAATAATAATTCTTTTCTGTTTTATGTAACGTTGCATTATGTAATTATGTTACGCGCCTTTACTGTTTTCAGGCTATTGGTTCCTCGCTTTTTGGACAGGATCCGGTGAGTTTATTAGCTCACAAAACGACAAAAGTGTAAATACTACTTCGATACCTACCTGCTCTGAAAATATATTCCATGCAGTATGCGAACAAATGAAAATAACGAACATCGATTTCACCAGAAATGACGCGACTGCGGGATTGTTGAAAATTGGTGTCTTCATAACCCAGAAACGGAACCTGTCCAGTGATAACGGAACGAGATTTGTAATGTCTGGACCGTGAATATTTTTAAGATTGACAAGCAATTCATTTTGGCTCAATAGTTCGGTGTATTGTTCAACCCATCATTAGGAGTAAAATTAACAGAGAAATACAGCAGTTTATATACAGTTGTTCTTCTCTGTTAACTTTACCCATGATGATGGTTTGAACAATAAACCGAAATGTTGAGTCAAAACGAATTGCTTGTCATTCTCCGGAGTGCTCACCTTGCTTTACTACTCAAAGCTACAATGTAGTCAGTGGGAATTCTAATATTAGAATATTTCTCTCTGCCGCCATTGAACGTAATGGTTGGAAGTTGTGTATCACGCCGATTACAACTAACTTGCCTGAATTGCCCGCCCTTTTGAAACGAATTGCTTTGTCCAATTGCTGCGATAGATAGATATGAACTGTTGAGATTTTTCTGGGTACTTTGTAACACCGTCGCATAAATTCGCAAAGAAACGTTCTCATACAATTTAGTATGTACAGAAAGTTGACTCGCATAGCATAGTGGATTGGCTTCATCCCAGATCCTTGGTAAAACATCCCGGAAAAAGGAACACTGAACAATCTGTCTCGTGATTGGAGCTGTCACTAGAAACTGCAGGAGTAGGGGTTCGTCATGATACTAGTGTGATCGTGGCATGAAAAACATTCTACAATAGGAGAAATAGAGCGCGTCTCGTGGGTTATTCTTTCACCTTTCACGAGAACAAATATTTATGCTATTCAAACTCAACAGTGCAATATTCTATTTATTATTTATAGAACAGTATTTTTCTTATCAATTTTGTAACATTAGATACCGTGGGCGGTCTTTTGAAGTAATTTTCTAACACAAATGAAGTCGGATTTTATTTTGTTCATGTCGCGGAAAAATACAAAGGCATTAGCCAATGGAATTGCAGAGCACCTGAAGTCACGTGCAACTGTCAATCAAGCGGTTGAGTCGAAAGACCGCTCGAAGCGAGAAGGAAAAATCTTTTTGAATTTAGAAGAGTTTACCCGACAGTGAAAGGAAGGCAAGTTCTCACGAAGGACAGTGACACGTGGGCCTGCTGATAGCTGTCTACATCCCGGTTCAGTTGAATTGAAGTGAAACCGGAAGAACGGGCAATAAAAACACAACACTGCTGACTCGACTCGCGACTGTGTCGAACACACATGGTCGGATAAACAGGACAAACCGCAACTTCAAGCTCTCCGTCTGGGTAACTGTATGTGGAAACCGCTATGCAGCATTTGAGAAATCAACTTTAGAGCTACCCCCTTTGTTTGAAGATCTTTGGCCTCGAACGTAACTGAAGCGTTTTCCTACTGGACATGCTGGAAGCCAGCCCTTCGCAGTTTACGTGTTTTACGCTTTTCTGCATCATCTTTGCGAAAGTCTAAGGACCCAAGGTAGTTAGTAAATTTATTTCTACTCATATCAGTATTAATTGTGCATTCTTGGTTGATGTAACAACTTTTATTTTATGTCGAACGAGCCTAAAAGTTCACTTACTGCGAAAGTTCACTTGGACGATACTGTCATATCGTCCAAGACCATTGAAAAAAACTTTGTCCAAGGATTGAGACAGATCGACCAACGATTGAGGCCGATCATTCAAAGTAGTTTATAGATCGCACCAGAGTAGAACGCAGCGCTGCGTGGATATGTTAGCTAACACTTAAATAAAAGATATATTGAATTTTATATATGAAGTGATCTGTATATATGTTCATTCCATGACGAAGCTTGAAGTTGGCAAGCATTCCCAGAATGAAAGTAGTGAAAGAAGTAGTTCCGGCAAGGTGACACTGCCAGGTCACAGTTCACATGTACTCGGCAGTTAGATAACAATAGCAACTGCAAGGATCTCGAATGATGGCAATCCACTACGATAAACGATTCTAATCTGTGTACATACTAACTATATATGAGGATGTTCTTTTGCGAATGTATGAGACGGTGTTACAAGCATCAAGACACATCTCAAGAATTCATATTTTCAACTGACGTAACTTAACCTTGGCTAACCATGTTACATGTACCTTTGTAAACTCTCTCAAGAATTCATTATAATTATCATCATTATTATAACTGTTTATCATTATCATAACAGTCATTATTTTTAACCATTTCCTATGTATATATACCGAATCATTCAGAACCGAAGAAAACATCGACATTGCTTACTCGGACTAGCCTGTCATCATCATCACAGGTGTCCAGTTCCCGCCAGAACCTGAGAGTTGTGTGGGTGTTGTTCTGTGAGCCCCGCACCAGGTGCCAGTCCTGATATTTGTCCTTTATGGGCTCTTGTTGGGCTGTGGCGTGACGATCCTGTGAACAATAGATGACCGAACATGTGGATAGGTATCCTTTATAAGCGAATTCGAGAAGCAATGGCGCATGACGTTTGGAACATTCTCCTCCAAAGGTCACTAAAAAAATCGGTTATCCCCATGAATTTTACGAACATATCCACGTATCTCAACGATAGATTGCAATGCGGGCAATATTGACGTTAGCAACATAGTTAATGTTCAAGTAAGAGTGATAAACTTTAAGTCACAGGGTCGAAATTCTGAATCAGCATGGGGGTTGTGCCGTTTTAGAGAAGCTATCCAGCTTGTAATTTCGAAAGCAATCAACATTGCCATTGCAGGTACTTTCAGGAAGAAATGATGGAATGATTAGCTGTGGAATAAGTATAGAATATAATACATTCGAAAAGATCTTTGACTGAACGTTGCTAAGGAGGATAACAAATGACAATATACATGCACTGTTACAAGCATTTAACAAATGACGTTTAGCAGATACAGTGGACAAGCTAGAGAACGCGAAGAGATTACGACGTGACAGAAGCACATTTTGTTGACTGGTACCAGTAAATCGCGCAGGGAAGGCGAATTCTGCCCGACCACGTCGTGTCATATATAACCTCGGATAATGTGGACAGAGAAAATCAGACAGCAACCAAGTACCTTTGACAGACACGACAGAGAGGGAGAGGCGTAGGCCCTAAAGTAGTAAAGGTCGGGGAAAGTGTCATGGAGTCAAATTACAATGATATAGGTGGCTGTAGAGAGGGTACAAAGTAAGCTGGCCAATACAGCTTGTTCCAGAAAAAAACCCTTTGGAGTTGGGTCTGGTAGCAGCGTCTTAAGGGGTCCATTACCGTTCATGTGCAAAAATGTGGTGGAGGTAAAGCTTCTTACTTAACAGTCTTACTCTTAAGGCCTTTGCGAAGGCATCCATATTTGTCAGTGGCCAAAATGTGGTAAATGTGAACTGAGTGAGAACTGCCAGTTATTGGAGTAAAAGAGTGACCATGGTGAACCTGCAAGTTGTCCAAGTATCACAGCTTATGAAAACACTGAAAGAAAAACTTGTTCACTAAATTTGAAATGAAAAACTGACCTGTTACTTTGATGACTTCTTGCAATGACCACAACTTCTGAAGAGTATAAAATATACTGAAATAAACAAAAGTATCTTCCTTCAATCAACAACTTTGACATGGGCGAATAAAATCAGGCTTTCAAGTGTTGTGCTATTTAAAGAAGAATTTACTAGATTTCTGAATATATCCAAATTACAGCAGGGAAGGCAGCCATTTGTGAAAGTTGCCGGACTACTTTGAAGTAGGCATAAAAAGTATGGTGGGCAATAAAACCCATAGTGTTTTAGTATTGTTAAGGAATGAGAACACAAATCTTCAGGAATGCTTCACACCTCACATCATCCAATTGGACCAAGGATGGCCTGCCTCAAGCCCAAAACATACAATACAAGACCCCTCCACTACTCTCTAAATGTGACGTCATCCATTCCATCAACCATCCTGATTTCATCCTCCCTATACCTGTAACATTATCCCTTATTTCCCCCTCATTTCCCTATACCTTTAACATTACGGCCATTTCTCACCCACTATAATTATAACAACATGGGCCTAACCGCAAATGCCGGGGTTTTTGTGGCTACAAATGTAGCCATATTTTGTAGCCACATTCAATCCCTATAGAGAATTGTAGCCACATTTTGTAGCCACAAAAACCCCGGCATTTGCGGTTAGGCCACAATATCCCTTATTCTCCATCATTTTCCCTAGACCTACAACATGGCCCTGCACAGTTTATACTAATAGATTTGCCCATTCCCTACTACTCGTCTGTCTCGGAAGTAGAAGTCTGCCATCTGATGGTAAGTCCTTGAATAGCCTCAGTTGACCCCACCGATTCCACATAATTTTCTTCAGTTGGCATGGCATGACCTGTAATACTATTACCACTGCCAACTGGCCTTCCACTGGCACTACCAAATTTTCTCCTGTATCTTCTATGTTTGCGATCCATAATATCACGAAAAATTATTGACTGATTCACAATTTCCTCCAACAGTACCCCACGTGTAACATCATGCACCAACAGCCCACCATACACGTGGTTTTCCACAACAAAATTGAATAAAACTAACCAACTATTTTTGACATATATAACATGATAGAGATTAGTTCGTAATATAGAATGAAATATCCATGTGCTAAATGTCATAATTTACTTGTAAGTTTAAATCTCGCAGCATTTTGTACACCGTCTTGAAATGTACATACCTTACGTAACCCCACCACACCATCAAACCCCAAATTAGTCCAAGGAAAAAGCACAGAATCTAATTTTATTCCTGTCCGATCGTTGATCAGAAGACATATAAACGTGCACAGTTACATGTAATACTAATCCTCTTCACTTCTTCATAAATCGTCATTATATTTACCTGTAAATCTGAATTTTTCTTCAACTGTCAAACAGGAACAATAGACCCGCCGGCAAACTACAACATTGGCAGCCATTGCGTCGGAAGTAATAAGTTCAGCACCTATGTTCCAAATGAAATTCACTAGATTTTTTTTTCTAGCGTCAAAATATCTCCTTTTATGCATTATAAAATATTTCAATATTTAGTACAGGCTTATTTTCTTTTTAATATTACATCCAACGATGTGGTCTTCTTCCCGAGCGCTGCGGAGGAATGTTCAGCACTTCCGGTTACGTTGTTGAAGAGAAACTCGCGCTGATGTCCTGGTAAATATGATAAATTTTGCATCATTTCCTTTAATACAAACCTTTCAGACCGAGTGATCATTGTTGCGGGGACCTCAGGTTGTTATCTTCCAAAAATCTAGCATTTGTCGTCTTTCTACGCTTAGAAATATTCACATTTGTGCTAGGTTTCCAACATCACCGTTTGCAATTCAAAATGGCGGAGTCAAATGCACGTGGGTCATACATGTTAGTTGTATTCACCTTCATATGAGGCAGGAAAACCGATCTTTATTCGCGCATGTCGAACCTAATATGTTCATGTACATTTATATCACTCTTTCAACGTCTGTTAGTCGAAAGCGATATTTGATATGTTTGCAAATTCTTTTGCGTCATGTTTTCATAATTACACCAGAAATATTTTTCTCAAAATTTTCTAACTTTAATTACTTGGGATTTGATGACCAATAATTACATTGACATTCAAATTTTGAATTTTATATACCCCCTCTATCTCTTTCGCAATGCTGTTGTTGTTGTTACCACTGATATGTGGATGCCTTCGCAAAGGCCTTAAGTACTGCTTTTAAAAGGAGCATATTTAAAACATCAGATATTTTGGCAGTCTTGTATTTCATATAAATCATTTTTGGTATAAATTAATCTAAGAAATGTAATGTATTTCAGTGGGATTTTAGCGGTTCAGTCAAAATGTGTTCAGTGAAATCATAGAAAACAACTAAAACGGCGAACATTCAATGTCATTGCTTGTATATTTACCGCATGTGTTACTGCTAAATTAGCCCCCACCATGTCTATTTCGGCAATAGAAATAGGTGCTAAACTTGCATGTTGTAAGACAGAAGAAACCCTCAAATCTTGAGTTTTGGTAGGCTGAAGTTTCCCCATCAGATAGCTGAAACTTGTAGCAGTTGATGCTTGTTTGGAGGGAAATATCGTGTCTATCATTCATTTTCATAAGACCAGTTGCCTGTAACTGTCGGCTTTGTGGGATTTCCGCTAAACGAAAGGTACTGATACTCCTAAACAACGCATTAGTACAAATGCCATATTCGGGGCCCTTAAAACCTTAAATCATGTATGGGTATGGGAGTGGAAGACGCCTGTATGATTGTGCCGCTGTGAAAAGTATCCTTTATTACTGTTTACTGATTACTAATTACCCGACGAACAGCATTCTTTCCAAGGCGATTTCTTTCCTAACATAGTGGGATTGATGAAGAAAAATAAGCTCAGCGACAGATATTTAGCATTCAGTGCGCTGACAATGGCACTCGAGCACAATGCTGCTCAAATATCCGTCGCACAGTTGAAGTAGTTTGGTATAGCTCCATATAACGTTGCCATGCCAATTTGCACAAGTGTACCTCAAAGGTTCACGGACTGTATTGGGGGCTTGGAACACATTACAATATCAGAGGAAATCTTCATAAAGATATAGTCAATCTAACTGGAAAAGGTGTCATTTTATAGTACGGATATGACTAACTTCACTGTCCGTCTACATTAAAAGAAGCAAGATAGAAACAGTCTAATAGAAGATAGATAGAGATAGGTCTGTCGAGAAAACCTGGGCAGCTATAGAGTGGTAGGATGAATATTGTGTTCTTACCGTTTGGTTCAGTTATGTATATGCTCTGAAACAAATTTTCAGTCTTCACAGAAAACATGGAGAGATTAAGAAAGAAGTGATTAGCCGCACAAAAACTAAATACAGAATTGTAAGGGAGATTATGTATGCATTCGCTACGAACAGGTTCCGCGTCAATAACATGCTTGGAGGGAGTTAACTGTCATACGAAATATCAGGTCTTTCGAGTATTGACGCGGAAATTCTTTTATGAACGACAGTAGACTAGTACCCATCCACTGTGCATGAGCGCTATCGCTAAGCCTAGTGGACCAGCATCTACTAATAAAAAGACGTAATAGCGGTCAAATTTGAGCCCATACCTTCAACATAGAATGTTTATGTAATGGCTCGATGCGTAGAGGAAGTGCTACAGATCAATGTGAAGACTATCGCTCAAGATATGCGTTTGTTTCACCTTGCTTTAGGATTTGATAATTGATGATGTTATTATATAATGATATTCTGTAAAAGATTGTTTCTTTTATCGTCCTTCAGTTCGGCCTTGTCAAGAAAAGGTTGTACAGCTTGACGCGGACTAGTGTCTTTGGGTCCGCGTCAGTCCGCAACGTCACAGCAGAATTTTACACAGCGTCACAATTCGACGTTATAATGGAATTGTCAACCGATTGTTGCATAACGTCACAAATACACGTCAACGGTCATGACATCGCCTCTACAGTGAAGGTCGGCATTACTAGGGGTGCACTCCACACTAGGCCACGGTTTCGCACAAATGGCTCCCCTAATTTCATAATAAGGAAGGTCGCCTGTTTTTGACAGCATGGTAATTCTTCTTCCCTTTCTACTAACTGATATCTATAGTATCACCTTGCTGGACGTAGCCAATTCTTCAAACGGGGATAACAGTAGTATACAACGCGTAAATGAGGTTAATAGCGCCTCACTGCGCATGCGCGAGAAAATAATCGAGTGAACTTGACCTCAGAAATTTGCATATGACCTTTGTGACGTCACGTTTCATCCAATCAGAAGCGAGTATTGATGTCACGTGGTGTGGGTGGGTGGATGGTGGGAGGTGGGTTTAAGATGGCGGCGTGGGTGGGTGGATGGTGGGAGGTGGGTTTAAGATGGCGGCGTGGGTGGGTGGATGGTGGGACAGGGTGGGTGGATGGTGGGACAGATGGGTGGGTGGATGGTGGGAGGTGGGTTTAAGATGGCGGCGTGGGTGGGTGGATGGTGGGAGGTGGGTGGATGGTAAGATGGGTGGGTGGATGGTGGGAGGTGGGTTTAAGATGGCGGCGTGGGTGGGTGGATGGTGGGAGGTGGGTTTAAGATGGCGGCGTGGGTGGGTGGATGGTGGGAGGTGGGTTTAAGATGGCGGCGTGGGTGGGTGGGTGGATGGTGGGACAGGGTGGGTGGATGGTGGGACAGATGGGTGGGTGGATGGTGGGAGGTGGGTTTAAGATGGCGGCGTGGGTGGGTGGATGGTGGGAGGTGGGTTTAAGATGGCGGCGTGGGTGGGTGGATGGTGGGAGGTGGGTTTAGCATGGCGGCGTGGGTGGGTGGATGGTGGGAGGTGGGTTTAAGATGGCGGATTGTAGAAAAACGTATAAAAGGAGTTGATTTTTAGGGTAGGGGTGTATTCATTGCACTACCTTGCGGAGCACTTTGACTTACCTGCCTACCTGACCAGCCTGCCTGCTTGCTTCACCTCTAGCCAGCCAGCTTGCCTGTTTTGTATGAGCTGTGGAGAACCTTTCACTATATTTCATTTTACCAGTGCAAATTCACCAGACTTTTACACGGTAGCAGTTACTCACCAGCCTGAGCCCATAGTCATGATGAATTCAGCCGACCTAGTCACGCTTCAAAAGAACCGTCCTCGCCTCGTTGATGAGATGCAGCATGTGGGCGAATTATGTGATGTGCTTATGGCCGATAACATACTCCTGAAACAGGGTGTCGAAGATATCATGGCGGAGAACACCCCTTCACGACAAAACAGAAAACTCATCGATGGTCTACTGCGCCGTGGCCCCTATGCATTTCTAGCCTTCGTGGAGGCGCTGAAGAAGACGGAAAATGAAGAACTAGCGGATCTACTTGAAATTCCCCTTGTAGATGATGATATCTTAGTCATGGATACCACCGAAGAGCGTACAGCTAGCAAACGTACGCACACTACCCCAGAGAGTACACCTGTCAAACGCGTTGGACGCCCCAAACGCCCCCGACTAACACCGTTAGAAATACCTGAGTCAGTGCTTGAGCAGTCAGTATCCCAGCAAGTGCCTGTGAAACAAGAGGTACAACTTCCTATGTCTGTCCAGGATATCAATAACCTTATCCAGCAAGCCTACCAGGCAGCCCACACGGACATTTGGGAGCTCTCAGCCTATTTAACTGTGAGTGTCAAAGACGAAGAAGTGCATTTTAATGCATCGGGCTTTAACGACAGACCCGGTAAGCATATTGCCATGAACTTAGACATCTGGCAAAAACTGGAGACCCTTGATTACGCCATCGATGCTGTTATTCGCGACCAGGGGAGTGACGAAGCGAAATTTCATGTGGGTGACGACATCTTTGTGAGCTGTGCCTATTTCAACGATGAGCTCCTCGTGCATATCCGTAAATGGAAAATGCGGTTAGATACGCAAGAGCGTGTACCTTGTCCTCAGGGTGTCACTTTGAAATTAACGGCGTGGCGGAAGCTGCAGAGTCTCGCAAGTACAATTCGTCAAGCTCTGGCCTACCAGGTGTCTCACTATATTTATCAGAAGTACATCGACACAGTCCTGGATCTAATCAGACCTCAAATTCCACAGGACACTAGTGTACCCTCATACGCACTGATCACTGAGGCACTACAGGCTGTGACCGAGACGCAAATTGCCCTGGGAGTGGAAGCTGCCTGCCCTCCCAAAATTCCACGTGAAGAGATTATTACCTACATTTACGTGCACCAGGGACGGAAAGATGATGATGAATTCAGACAAGTCTTGTTGCAGAACTATTGAACAAGTGTTCAGAACAAGTGTTGAAAAACATTTTACCGTATTCCTACACACATTCATTGAAGTGGCTTGAGAGCGTATAATTGTATTAAAAATTCAGAGTTTTTTTACTGTTAATTGTATTAAATGCAGAACTATTGAACAAGTGTTGAAAAACATTTACCGTATTCTTACACATTCATTGAAGTGGCTTGAGAGCGTATAATTGTATTAAAAATTCAGAGTTTTTTTACTGTTAATTGTATTAAAAATTCAATACTCAGATATAATTGTATATAAAAATTCAATACCCTTGTGAACACGTTCATTCTATTTGTGTTAATAAAAATAGTAGAAAATTAAAAAAATGCTTGTTAGTGTTCATTCTATTGCTTGTTAGTGTTCATTCTTTTTTTCTTTTTTTTAAATTGCGCAGAAGGCCGATATGTCAACCCCACACCCAGTCCATTAGATGCCCCTTCATGAATGCTTCACTTTGATACCTCACTCGACCCCATCGGTCCACTAGGGGCTCCCCTAGCTCCAAAAAGGCTATTTTCATACCCTTCGGCCGCCGCGCATGCGCAGAAGGCCGATATGTCAACCCCACACCCAGCCCATTAGATGCCCCTTCACCTAAGCTTCACTTTGATACCTCACTCGACCCCATCGGTCCACTAGCGGTCCCTACAGATTGCCGAACACAAAATTTCACCCTCCCTCCCCCCCTTGCACTTCTCCCCTTTACCCCTTTTTTCAAACCCTTTTTTAATTGTAAAAAAAACATAGAAAATTGAAAAGATTTTTTTTGGCTCCATCATTCTTTTTTTCCTTTTTTTTTAAATTTAAAAAAAAAAAATTTTTTGGCTCTTCCACCAACCCTTCCTCCCCCTTGTCCCCCCCTCCATTCTCCCCTTTTTCCCTTTTTTTTCAATAATTTCATTTTTTAATTGTAAAAAAAACATAGAAAATTAAAAAGATTTTGTTTGGCTCCATGAATCTTTTTTTACTTTTTTTTTAAATTTAAAAAAAAAAAAAAAAAATTTTGGCTCTTCCACCAACCCTACCCCCCTTCCCTCTCTCTCCCATTTTTTTCAATAATTTCAAAAAAATTGTAAAAAAAAATTTAAAAAAAATTTTCTTTGGGGAGAGGATGATGGGAGCTGGTGTTAATTTTTTGTGCTTTTTGATAGAAGTTTCCTCTTCCGGAAAGATGGGGTGGCCCAGAAAAGGGCCTTTGAAAGTGTTACGACACTTGTTTTATGAGCGGTAGATTCTTTTTATTCCACCCACATGCTTCCTGCACATTGGACACTTGATTTTTAAATGGTTTTCGCCTGCTTCAACGCAGTGGCACATGTCTCCTACACACGTTAGCGTGACCCAACAATCTTTACAGATGCATAAATGGCCACACGGCAATACGGCGTACAGGCTCTCTTCGTCTGTACACACGCTACACTTTGATTTTTTTCTTCCTTATGTCGTTCTTTGTTCTGTCTGGAAATCTCAGCGTCCATTAGATTCATGTCTTGTCTCATGCCGTTAATCTGTTCGTTGAGGCGGGTTATCTCGGCCCAAGAGCATGGTTGTTGTGGTGTTGTTTCCGAAGCTGAAGTCGTTATACTGGGAGTTTCGGAAACCGACGTTGTTATAATTGGCGTTTGTGTAGTTGTTGTTGGAGGTCTATTACTATTTAACCATGTAATTTCTTCTTCCCCATCAGTTATATCGGTATCTGTATCTTCTTCTTCTATGGCCACCATCCTGCTGATTTCTTGGTCTTGTTGTTGACTTCGTCTTATCAACCTGACATCTTCTTGCATTACATCCCGCTGTAGCTGTTGCAGTTCTTCTTGACTTCGCCGTATGTTGGTTTCGTCTGTAATAACCTGCTGCAAGCTTGTAATTAGGGTGATTCCACCATCATCTTCACTGGTAACCACCTCTCTGGTAACCATCTCTCTAGGATCTCTAGGAGGGTGATGGGTGAACATTGGTCGTCTTCTTGTACCCATAATTGTATTTTGTGAATAAATGTCAACATACTACGCCTTATTTATAGTCTAGGTGGGTGGGTGGATGGTGGGAGGTGGGTTTAAGATGGCGGCGTGGGTGGGTGGATGGTGGGAGGTGGGTTTAACATGGCGGCGTGGGTGGGTGGATGGTGGGAGGTGGGTTTAAGATGGCGGCCGGTGTCAGTGAGTGCAAGATATGCTTGCCCACTGTATAGCGCTGTGTTACCATTGCCCAAGTATAAAAAATTTCCTAGTTTTATTTCGATAAACCCGTTACAATTTTGAGGGAAATATTATAAGGTTGTAAGTCATAGTCTTGATGTATTTTTAGCCAGAAAAATCCATTTATTTCCAGTGTACTGGGTTTTCCATACTACCGTACTATAACCTTATGGGTTTAAAATCGATAAATTCATTAAAAATAATGACATAGTCTAGCGCTAGGCTGCTAAATTTTTTAAATACTACACCATGAATTGCCTGAGTTCAATTGGAAATAAAATTTATACGTGCACTGACATTTATTGTAAAATCACAGCCGTTTAAAATTGGAAAAGAAACACAAACATATTTTGTTGAGCGTAACTGTAGCAGACGACAGAGTGTTGTCGCTACGGTCCGCGCCTTATACTATAAATAGCGCGTAGTATTTTTTTCAGTCATTCACAATTAGTCTGAGTGCCCAGTGATGGCGTCACAGCTGACTGAAATCATGGATATTGACATATCAGACATCATCCCAAATCATGATAGTGAAGTACAACTGCTTGGCAACGTCATTAATATCGTACATGACGAACCATGGTTGGATGCTATAATGGAAGACTTATTTCCACCTCAAGCTGTGCACTACCCACTAGCCACAACTCATCTTAGTGACCCCCCAGCCACATCGCAGCTGAGTAACTTCTTCCTAGCAGCCACACCGGATGAATACCAACGTTTTGACGACCTAGACTGCATGTTAGAAACTATGTTGAAACAACAAAGCCCCCAAGCTAAAGAAAAAGAAGAAGAAGAACCCGGAACCCATACAGATGGAACCGATGGAACCGATGGAACCGATACAGATGGAACCGATACAGATGGAACCGATACAGAACAAGGACAAGATGAAGAGGAGGAGAAGACCACAGTACTCCAAAAAAAGAAAGACTCAAGAAAAAGAGAGAGGGAAGATTCAAGAAAAAGAGAGAGGAAAGACTTAAGACGAAAGAGGACAGACGCGAGAAAAAACAGGAAAGATGTCAGAATCAATAGAAATAGGCAACAGGAGAGAAAAAACAGGAAGGATGCAAGAAAGCAGAGACTAAGAGAGAATACCAGAAAAATAAGCCAAAAAGAAAACCAAGACGTGATGGGCTACGTTTCTGCAGTAACAACAACAACACTGGGATTCAACACAGAACGCCAAATAGTCTCCTATTTACACTGCGTGGAATGCAGTAACCAATTCGCGAAATATGCTATTCACCCCTGTGGACACCAGGCCTTGTGCGAAACTTGTATTCATCGACATGCCCAAATTCCAACGTGTGCGGAGGCTAATAAACCCCTAGTGTGTGAATTGATACCCCGTGTGTACTGAGAGAAGACAACGCCAACAGACCCTGTCAACCATGTAATCGCTTATTACATATCCAAAGGTTTTTTTTAAAACCACCTTATTTTTCCGAAAGGGAAAACTTCTAAAAAGCACAAAAAATTAACACCAGATTCCCACACACACACATATATATATCTCTGTGCTCGTTCAAATAAATTGTCAGTCCCGTTATAATTCGGGCTGTAATGTTTCTATCAAAAATAAAAAATAAATTTCAGTCCGTTATCGTTCGGGCTGTAATATTAATTAATTAATTACTGGGAGAGAGAAAAAATAAAACCTGTGTTTTATAAGAGAGAGATTAGTCCTGACAAGGACTGTTAATATTTGGGCAGGGGTTGTTTTTTTTTGGTGATGCAGTTTGCTAATAGAATAAAAAAAAGATGGGGTAATGTGGGATCTATGCTTTTGAAATTTGTGCCCAAGTTAGAAGTTCTCTTTCGAGAAGCATTGATTAGTTCTGAAAAGAACTGTTAGGATTTCAATTTGATATGCTGTTTTCTTCAGCAGGGGAGTTTTCCTGTCTACTCCCCCGTACTCATGTCACTCACGGAGAAGTAGCGGTAACGTGTGAATACAACATCCTCATCCAGATCGGGGCTGATAGGTAGATTCTCTACAAAATTGGCCGGCGCTATTGTTGGTAGTGGTGGTTGTTCCCATATGATGTTGGTGGTGCTGGTAGGCAGGTCTTGTAGCGGAAAATCCATTAGAAGTGGTGTTTTTTCTTCTGTGGCCTGGACTGCTGGCTCTGTTGGATGATCTTGTAGTGCATCCACCGGGTAGAGTGCTGGCTCTGGACGAAGGGGGGTAGGCAGCCGAGGAGGGGCAGGATACATGGATTCCTCCATCGTATTTTTTAACAACTCCAACCACCCCTCCTCGCTGGCTGTTTTCGACGCATTGATGAGTTTACGTAGATTTTCGGCTGTACCAGCCCCTCGTCCTTCGGTCTCGTTGTCGTGGGTCAGCTTGGCACTCCACCCGGTTAGTTCCTCTAGCCAGAATTCTTTAATTTCCTTTAGCAGGACTCTCTTCGCACGTCTAGATATCTGGGGTACTCTTCGCATGACGGTCTTCGATGTAGACATCTTTGCAGCAACACTAAGTTGTTGGCTCATTTTTTTTCTTCTTTTCTTCTCAACATACGGCAGTGATGAAAGATTTTTGAATGTGCCGCTTCAAGCGGGTCGCTATATATATAGACAAAGCGCGGACTGCAGCGAAGCGACTCTAGGCTATGTTCTATATTTTATCTGAACAAATAGGTTTGTGTTTCTTTTCCAATTATAAACGGCTGTGATTTTACAATAAATGTCAGTGCACGTATAAATTTTATTTCCAATTGAACTCAGGCAATTCATGGTGTAGTATTTAAAAAATTTAGCCGCCTAGCGCTACACTATGCCGTTATTGTAATGAATTTTAGCGATTTTTACACGCTTAATGTTAAAGTACAGTAGTATGGAAAACCGGGTACACTGCAAATAAATCGATTTTCCTGGCTAAAAATACGTCAAGACTACGGCTTACAGCCTTATAATATGTCCTTCAAAATTGTAACGGGTTTATCGAAAGAGAACTATAGAAAAACTATTAAAACATAGCCTTCGTTTCAGTGCAGGGTGAACGTGTACAGTTCTCGATTCTTTTGGTGCACTGGGCATGACGCCCTCTAGCGGCCATCACAGGCACTGAGAATGGAATGTCTTGAAAGGGGAGCTAATAACCTATAGGCCGGTCAAGCATTTTGGAGACGATTTCAATGTTGTTGTCTTCTTCTCTCATACCTGTGAGCAAAAATTCTTAATTGTTTTACAGTGCAGGCATAAATCACACACAGATGTAGCATCGTCGTCGCAAATGTTCTGAAGTATATTTTATCTTGGAGCGCGCACCTACAAAATTGCATTTGTAAATTTTAATTATTTTCTAGAACAGGGTACGAATTTTTTTATTACAATGAAATTAGCAAGAATCGGTATATATATATATTTTGCCTGGCCGGTGTTTTGTCATTCACCATTATGGCAGCGCACGGAAAGGAGCTCGCTTTCTTTCAACTGACGTCTGATGTGATTCTCATCGTGTATGATCATGAACTGCAGCTTATCGAAGAACACCCTATAGAAGTGAAGTTATCTTTAAGCCTACCAGGCTGGACTCTATTAACACGGTTGTTACAGGGAAAAGAGCCCGAAGTCGATTTTATGCATGTGGGAATCGGTGTGTACCTGCGGAGTGGTAGAGATAATTCTTTTTTCCCCCGGCTAGAACAGTGTGGGGGTGCCGCTATCCTACTGCGGCCGGCATTATGGCAAGCGCTGAAAGCTATTATCACCGATGTCCATGATGTACTCTATCCTGAGGCCAATTCTGTAGCTACCCGCACTCTTACACCGGATTGTACCCTATTATTATATCCCCAACGCGTGGAGCTGATCGATGACGATAGCCGATGTTGGTGTACGTCTGAACCCGCGCGTGTCTCTTTATCCCCGGAAGGCTGGATTACCTTGAAACGTGTGTTATGCGGTGATCTCGACGGAGATAGCATTCACCTGTGTGACGACGTGTACATTTTCCGCGGTCCCTATTTTGCTCGACTTCTCTGTCTCAAGCGAGGGGGATTTACTCTGGACCCCGATCTATGGACGGATTTGCAACAAGTAGTGCCCATGGTGGATAAAGTACTCTCTCCACAGGAGCCGCCTCTCACAGAATAGTACCTGACACTATAAATACGAGGGATGAGACAGAGTGTGTGTCATTCACCGTTCGACATTTACAGCAAGCATGTCACTACGAGCCATCCTGCCTCTTACACCCTACCAGGTGGGGTTATACGTCTATGAAGATAAAGTCACCCTGGTGGAAGATTGTGGAGCTATTTGCTGGGCGCGCGCTGAGACTCTATCGAATACGGTGACACTACAGCGTGATGGCTGGAATAAATTTAAACGGGTGTTGAACGGTGAGTTCGACGGACACCTCATCCACATGGACAATGCCATTTACGTATACCGTACCGCCCTCTACGCACGCCTGGGCCGCTACCAAGATCCTACGCGAAGTTTCATCCTAACTCCCTCTCTGTGGTCAGCCTTGGAGAAAGTAGTGCCTATTGTGGACCAGTTGTTTACACCGGACGACCGATCACCAGACCAATTGGCGTGGGCTCGTGCTATGGAAGACGCGCTGGCTGAACCTTATGAAAAAAAACAACATGATGATGAATCCGATGATACAGCCGGGGAAGACGAAAGTACTATATCTATAGAATGCACAGAGGCTAGAGTGACAGTGTCACCTAATGAAGCGACCAACACACATGACGGGGACCCAGAACGATGAGGGGTAAGAAGCCCGTAATGAAGCGGTCCCGAAAGGGAAAAAAGGAGTCCGCCTCTACAGTGAACGAGGTGTTAACCGATTTGTATTACAGCCCTACCAGTCCAGCCGCGTATAGCGCTGTGGGAGCGCTCGCTCGAGCTGCCCATTCTCAAGGCATCAGTCGAACTGAAGTTCGAGACTGGTTAAAAACCCAAGACACTTATAGTTTACATCGAGCAGCTCGACGACATTTTCGCCGTAACCGAGTCATCGTAGGAGGTATAGACGCGCAACGGCAGGCGGATTTAGTGGACATGAGTCGATTTGCACCTCACAATGATGGACATCGGTACATATTGACCTGTATCGATATTTTATCCAAGTATGCCTGGGTACTACCCATTCGCACCAAAACAGGAGAGAATCTAATAGGAGCGTTCCAGCAGATTTTCAAGACGGGGCGCAAACCTCTTTATTTACAAACGGATGAAGGCACAGAATTTCTCAACCGACCCTTTCAAGCCTTTCTTAAGAAACAGAAGGTATTTTTCTTTCATACGTACAACGAGACGAAAGCTTCTGTGGTGGAACGATTCAATCGTACCTTCAAAGGACGAATGTACAAGTATTTTACCGCCCAAAACACCCGACGGTACATCGATGTACTACCTCAACTGGTGCAAGGGTACAATCGCGCCTATCATCGCAGTATCCAGCGAGCTCCCCGTGATGTGACAGAACGCAACGAACATCAAGTGCGTGCTACGCTGTACTCATCCAGTCCATCACTCACGGCACCCCATTACAAACGTGGAGATGTGGTACGGATCAGTAAAGTGAAAGGTCAATTTGAGAAAAGTTACTTGCCCAACTGGAGTGACGAGCACTTTGTCATCGTTCGCCATAAACCTCGACAGCCACACGTCTATCAACTGGAAGATCTACAAGGAGAAACACTGCAAGGCACGTTTTACGAGGCAGAATTACAACCCATAGTGAAAACACCGAAAGACTACTACACGGTGGAAAAGATTTTGAAAACGGAACGTCGACGTGGCATCCCCTATCATTTCGTCAAATGGCAAGGGTGGCCTCGTTCGTTTAATTCCTGGGTGTCAGGCCGTGACATGAAACGCCTATAAATTCTAACCCCTATCATCACCAGCCTTCAGTGTAGGATTGTACCATGGATAGGACACATCTACCCTTACTGTTACGAACTCGAAAAGCACAAGTGGGTACTGTAGTGTGTGTAGTAGTGCTTGTGGGTACGTTATTTACAGGCGTGTTCTACGATTTGTCGTACGTGATATCCTGTTTGAGCACCCTGCGTTCCACATCTCCGTCATCCACCACTTCCACCATCACTACGACGACGACGCTGCCTACGCCATCCAAGACGTCAAGGTACCGCCACGTATCAACCCAGACGTCTACCACACCGCCGTCCACACCGTCTACTCCATCCATCACCACGTTACCCTTTGCCCGCTACATCCAGTCACCCACGACGACCACCACCACGCCCCGTACTACTACGACTACTCCACGTGATCCTACGTCATCCCTAAGAAGCGACGATCCTTCCACCCCATCACCACCACCACCAACACCTAGTACCAACACCACGACGCCGCTAAAAATATTTACAGTGGATCCCCGTGAATCACGTTTACCACGACAACGGTACCCATTCGACTACGATCCCCGGTGGGATCCACGACAACAGGGGTGGGCTTCTAAACGCCGAGCGCAAATCACCAAATAAAAAAAATA
Organism: Hanleya hanleyi; assembly: GCA_036873755.1. Lineage (NCBI taxonomy): Eukaryota > Metazoa > Mollusca > Polyplacophora > Lepidopleurida > Hanleyidae > Hanleya > Hanleya hanleyi. The sequence continues at coordinate 74,753 of JAVTVY010027081.1, forward strand.
AAATAAAAAAATAAAAAAAACTATGGATCCTCGGTGGCAGCATCCTTTCACGTGTCTCATCGCTGGACCGACAGGGTCGGGAAAAACACACTTCGTTCAACGTCTGATCCAACACGGGTCAGCCCTCATTTCACCGCCTCTAGCTCGCATCCTGTGGTGTTATGGAGCTTGGCAACCCGCGTACGAGGAACTGGCACGTGTCCCGGGACTCATCTTAGTGGAAGGCTTACCCCCTGAGGATACACCCCAAGACACCTTGGTGGTGGTGGACGATCTCATGACGGAAACGGACAGTCGAATCACCCGTCTCTTTACCAAAGGAAGCCATCATCGTCGGTTGAGCATCATCTACATCGTACAGAATCTCTTCAGTAAGAACAAAGAGCACAGGAACATTAGTTTGAATGCTCAGTATGTGGTGTTATTCAAAAACCCCAGAGACGCTTCCCAAATTACGCACCTGGCCCAACAGATGTACCCTAAAAACACGGCCTTTGTACGAGAAGCCTTTGAAGATGCTACCCAACCCGCTCACGGGTATCTACTCATCGACTTGAAACAAGACACGCCCTCTACCCTGCGATTGCGTACCCTCATTTTTCCCGGCGAGGTGCAGACGGTGTACACACCCAAATAAAAAAGATAAAAGATAAAAGATAAAAGAAGAAGACAACGCACTCTAGCCGTCATTCATCATCATGTCTGCACGGATACGCAAGCACGCGCCGGCCCTGCGCCTATTACGCAGCGCGCCACCGGAGGTGGGCCGGGCCCTGGTGCGCGGGGCGGATCCCGACTTGGTACGGTGTTTGTGTGAAGTGGCCCATAATGTGTTAAAAGGCAATGTTCCACTCAGTCCTCTGCAGAAAGGGAAATTGCAACGGCACAAGGCGGGTCTCCGAACGTTGGTGAAGAAGACGGGCAGTGTGAAGAAAAAGAAACAGGTGTTACAGCGAGGTGGATTTCTCGGCGCACTCCTCGCACCCTTAGCCGCTACTGTACTGGGACCGTTACTAGGCTCCATCTTGGGACGCTAAAAAAACGTCATCATGGAACATACGAAAAAAATGATGCTGGTCGAACCTCGACTGTTACAGAGTTTGCAATCACCCTATCCCGTACCGGCCACAGTGCAACAACTCCAGTCTCTGGATGAAGAGATGAATAGTATACTCCAACATCGACTACCCGATCACGAGAAAATTCAACTCTACCATCATACGCTGAACCGGTACCAGACGTTTATGGATCAATATAGAGGGAGTAGTACTAGTAGTACACCACTGCCACAACTACCCACAACGCCTACTCTCACATCCCCATCACCACCTTCACCTGAGCTGGAAGAGGAAGTGTTGACCAGTGTGCCTAAAGCCTTCAAGACCAAGGCCCGTTTATTGTTGGACCGGGTGAAACAGAATGCCGATATGAGTTGGAACGCTGAAGGAAAACTGCTGATTCGAAACAAAGTGGTGCCGGGGTCTCATATGACCGATTTGATCAACGATATGGTCCGTTCTCGCAAACACTCTAATCCACCGGGCTGGGAAGTCTTTGCTCAGGGATTAAAAGACACGCACATCCCTCAAGAATTGGTAGGGAATCCTAACCGTTGGGCCTTTATGCAGCAATCGACCCGACACCAACCATCACCTTCCTCCGCCGCCTCTTCTTCTTGGGACTCCATGTCACCGCCGCCGCCGCCGTCCAAAATACCACAACCACGACGGGGACGTAGCCGATCTAAGTCAACGCGACCATCACAACGCCGAGGTAAGAAGGCGCCCAAGGCCTGGGGGGTGGGCCCTTACTGGGAACCCTACTAATAACTCCTATAAAAACCCGGTGCAGAAGCCAGAACAACTCAGTCGTCATGTTTTACCTGACGTTGCCCAGTAATAGCTCACTCCAAGTGTTTCCTGACAACACCTTGACCAAGTATGTCACTCAATTACCCCAACCGTTACATTTACCTGGACGATGGGAATGTGGACTGGTGGATATTCAATACCCTTACTCATGGTACAACGTACAAGACCGAGAAGTATGGTACGAAGTGACCTACGAAGGTAAAATCTACAGCCTGACTCTCCCCGAAGGCCAATACGATACGCCCCAGAAGTTCAGTCAGGGTCTGATGGACTTGTTGGAGTACAAGGCTCTAAAGGAGAGCACGGATAGTGCAACACGCCTGATAGCCTTTCGCTTCAAGAAAAACGTGTTCTTCGATGTCAACGTACACAACGACAAGAGCTCTATCATGCTGAGCCCTAACGTGGCTGTGAAACTCAGTCCTACACTACAGCAAATGTTACGGCTGCCTAACAGCGTCTACACGGGTCCCACCATTGACAACGGTACCCTGTTGATGGATATGAAAGTAGGTATGTACGGACCGTACGTCTACTCGGACGCAGTGGACAGCCATATTGTGGGTGATGTGAACACACCTCTCTTACGGGTGGTGCCCATTAGCAAGACGTATGGCGATCAAGTCAACCAGAGTTTCAACCATATAATGTACCTGCCCGTACGACATACCGATATCAACACGATCACGGTGGATATAAGAGATGACACGGGACGCCCGATCGCATTCGAACGAGGAAAAGTGGTGCTGACACTTCATTTCCGACAAGTCCGCTCTCCTCACTTCGTATAATGTACGTGCCTTACCAGTGCCATACGCCCAGCTATGCCGACTACTACAAGAAACAAACGGGCGGAGGCTTGCCCATGTTTAGCGGTGCACGCATGCAACGAGGTCACGGATTGGGGAACATACTGGGCAGCATTGTGAAAACGTTTTTACCCTTGGTGACACGGGGTGTCAAAGCGGTGGGAAAACAAGCGGTACGCAGTGGATTGCGCGTGGCCGGTGATGTGATGGAAGGCACAGCACCCCGACAAGCCTTCAAACGACGGGCTAAAGAAGCCGGCGGCGTCTTGATCGCCAAAGCTCTTAAAAGACAAACTCCCACACAGCGAAGAGTCATTCGACGTCCAACACACCGACGACGCACACCCCAGAGGAGGAGGACTCAGACCAGGACGAATAAGCAGAAGAAGAGCAGTAGTAGGAGAGACATCTTCGCATAATGGCATTCATTCACTCCGAGTCGTGTCCGTCTACCAACAGTGAATTGGATTTGTGGACTATTCCACCCACCCAAACCAGTGTAGCCGAAGGACGTTGGGTAGAACATCGACCCCTGTCTAGCCTGACGGGGGTGGGCCCCGTGGAATTTACCATTGAAAACAAAGATACGGCCTACCTGGATTTAGCCCACACGTACTTGTACGTGAAAGCCAAAATAATGGACAACGACGGGACGCCCATAGCGGACGATGCGATAGTAGGCCCGGTGAATCTTTGGCTGCACTCCTTGTTCCAACAGGTGGATATAAGTCTGAACGATAAACTCATCAGTACGTCCACCAATACGTACCCGTACCGAGCCTACATGGAGACGCTGTTGTCGTACGGCAGTGATGCCAAAAAATCACACTTACAAGCTGAGCTGTACTTCAAGGATATACCCGGAACCATGGACAGCCTACTCGGTGCCAATACTGGGTTCGTCACACGCAAAAGAATGGCAGCCAAAAGCAAGTCCATCGATATGATGGGACGACTGCACGCCGATCTGTTCCTGCAAGACCGCTACATGATGAACGGTGTATCCATCAAGATCAAGTTGATCCGTTCCTTACCCGCGTTCGCCTTAATGGCCGGTGGAGCCGGGGGTGTCAATTACAACATCGTCATTGAAGATGCAGCCCTGTTTGTCCGTACGGTAGATTTGCAACAGGGCGTGTTGCTGAGTCACATGGAAGCCTTATCGAAAAAACCAGCCCTGTACCCCATCCGACGCGTACAGACCAAGGTACTCTCTGTGCCATCAGGTACGATGATGGCCAACCGTGAAAATTTATTTCTAGGGGATCTTCCTAAACGTCTTACCCTGGCGTGTGTGAGCAACACCGCTTTCAATGGAAATTGGGCTGAGAATCCGTTCAACTTTCAACATTTCCACCTCAACTTTGTGGCACTGCACGTGGCCGGCCATCAAATTCCAGCCCGTCCATTACAACCGGACTTTGCTAACTTCAACTATGTGCGGACCTACCTGAACCTGTTTACAGCCACAGGACAAAACAACCAGGACGAAGGCAATACCATCAGTCGATGACTTTAGCCATGGGTACACATTGTTCGCCTTTGACCTCACCCCCACCTTGGAACACGATCATCAACTGGCTTTGCTGAAGAAAGGAAACCTACGGTTGGAACTGCGTTTCGCCACCCCTCTAGCCCACACCATTAACGTGATTTGCTACGCCGAGTTTGATAACGTCATCAGCGTGGATGAGCAAAGAAACGTGCTGTGTGACTACGCCAGCTAAGAGTCCTCATCATGGATACAGAGCAGCTGATGGGCATACTCCAGCGAGATCCGAAGATCCCCTTTCGAGGTGTGTTTCCACGCAATGTGTTTCCCACCCACTCCACCACCCCAGCAGCCTACATCCTGAATACAGACACGAGGAGTCGACCTGGTGAACATTGGATAGCTGTGTACGTGGACACCCTAGGCCAAGGCGAATACTTTGATTCCTACGGACTTGCACCCCTACATGCCGATTTGGTGAAATTCATGGACGTCTCTACTACAAAGTGGCGTTGGAATACTCAAAGATTACAAGGACCCTTGAGTAGTGTGTGCGGACAGTACTGTGTGTTTTATCTCACTCACCGGAGTAGAGGACATTCTATGCCCACTATCGTACACATGTTTGATGATTATTGTCAAGCCGAAGACCGTGATGTCCTCGTCTATGACTGGACGGCCTCTCGTTTTAATGTGCATGCTCCATTTCTCTGGTTAACTTAAAAATGTACTGCGCGCGCGCAGGCCACTTGTTTATTATTATCACGTTATTGTTATGACGTTGTTGTTCTGACGTTCATTGATGTTGAATAAAAGATGAAAAAAACACAAAAATGATTTGACTTTTTTTTATTTAAGTCAACAAGAAGGGTTACACTATATATACAAATAGAATACAGGGTACAAATAGTAGTGGTATGCACACATAGAATAGTAGTGGTATGTATATACAAGTGGTACAAAAAAAAGTTCTGTCAGGAGTAGGATTCGAACCTACGCCAGCATTCGCCGACCGGTACTTACATACCGGCGCCTTAGACCACTCGGCCATCCTGACTTTTACAGTTTTATAACTCGTGTATCAACAGTTATAGTTCGACATTGTTCACAAGTCCAAGTAGGTGGTGCTCACACCGTCGGCCAACACTTTTCGTTTGGGGTAAAAGAAAGTAAAGGCGTCTCGTTGCTGAATGTACGTGCGCATCTGGTGATCCACCACCCGAAATCCTCGGTTAGTACCACTCGCACTGGCCTGGCTTTGCAGCACGTTCAAGTACAAGGCTTTGTCGATGTTGGGATCGCGCCGGCTCACCCCTTTGCAGCTAAACTTATTTTCCTCTCATCCTCATCCTCCTCCGTCACACCCTCATCGGCCAGTTCCTGGAAAATAGTAGGCGTATTATGATACACTCCACCCGGATATACTCGCTTGACACTGTTGTCACAGATTTTCTCGTGGCGATGTAAGTTGTAAGACTTTTTAAACACACGATGGCATTGGGCACAACTGAAAGACTGAGCGTACTGGCTCATGTTGTAGATCAGCGAAAAATGACTCACGCCATTGTCGTCGAACACATTGACTTTCATCGTAGCAGCATACCGTTCTGTTGAACGACGAACCAATTCAGGCACAAATGTATCCTCCTCGCATCGTAATCGGTATACAAAGATATTGATGTCGAACAGTGTTTCTACGTCATCCAAATTCTTGAACGGCACTCCACGGAAGTGCCGCTTATCCAAGTCTTGCTGCTGTAAATACTGTTCCCAATAGTCATTGGCCACTGTGTCACAAGCCCGGGGGTTACACTCGTCCACATGCACGGCCAAACACCGAAACAGACATTTCCGGTCTTTGTAGGGCCCCTTTGCCCCTCCTGTTAATGCATACAGGCCGTGTCGATGAAGCAACCACGGGGGGAGTAGTACAGGAGCACCGATAGGATGATCTCTCATTTTCGTGACGAAAAATGTGACGTTGGTCACCATTTCCACAAGCCATTGGGTATTGGGGCGTTGCAACCGGGCCCATTCCAATGGATCCAACGTAGTCAATTGGTCGATGAGTGGCTCCAGAGAAATGGCACCCGTCACCGTGAACGGCTGATCAAACACATAGGTATTATTGCTGGGATAATAATACCGCAGCTGGTCCGTCTCCTTGTGCCGTAAAATGTACCCGAATGTCATATTCAACTTGAACGCTGTCACCTGATCTGCGAAAATGTTCTCGGCATAGGTAGACAGATACGTGAGGTCCTGCAGCCGAAAGTTATACAAGTCCAATAGACGACGGTCACGGTGAAAACAATGGCGTATGGTAGCCCAGTGACGTTGATAAATGTCCCTGACACGCTCGTCTTCAGGCAAGACTTCAACCGGAGGTGCTGCTGGGTCCCAGGGAAAATCTTCTCCACGTCTCATGCTTTTCGTCTCATACAAGTAGGAAAGCAGACAGACAGGCAAGGCTGGCAGGCGGGTCAGGTCAGGTAAGTCAGATTGCAATGAATACACCCCTACCCTAAAAATCGACTCCTTTTATACGTTTTTCTACAATCCGCCATCTTAAACCCACCTCCCACCATCCACCCACGCCGCCATCTTAAACCCACCTCCCACCATCCACCCACGCCGCCATCTTAAACCCACCTCCCACCATCCACCCACCCACGCCGCCATCTTAAACCCACCTCCCACCATCCACCCACCCACGCCGCCATCTTAAACCCACCTCCCACCATCCACCCACCCATCTGTCCCACCATCCACCCACCCTGTCCCACCATCCACCCACCCACGCCGCCATCTTAAACCCACCTCCCACCATCCACCCACCCATCTGTCCCACCATCCACCCACCCTGTCCCACCATCCACCCACCCACGCTGCCATCTTAAACCCACCTCCCACCATCCACCCACCCATCTGTCCCACCATCCACCCACCCTGTCCCACCATCCACCCACCCACGCCGCCATCTTAAACCCACCTCCCACCATCCACCCACCCACGCCGCCATCTTAAACCCACCTCCCACCATCCACCCACCCATCTGTCCCACCATCCACCCACCCTGTCCCACCATCCACCCACCCACGCCGCCATCTTAAACCCACCTCCCACCATCCACCCACCCACGCCGCCATCTTAAACCCACCTCCCACCATCCACCCACCCTCTGTCCCACCATCCACCAACCATCCACCCACCCACCCACGCCGCCATCTTAAACCCACCTCCCACCATCCACCCACCCACGCCGCCATCTTAAACCCACCTCCCACCATCCACCCACCCACACCACGTGACATCAATACTCGCTTCTGATTGGATGAAACGTGACGTCACAAAGGTCATATGCAAATTTCTGAGGTCAAGTTCACTCGATTATTTTCTCGCGCATGCGCAGTGAGGCGCTATTAACCTGATTTACGCGTTGTGTACTACTGATAACAATTGCTACTCGCCACTACAGAGTTAATCGTTTCCGGAATTGAATATATGGCAGGCCAAAATCCTCACTTTTTCGGGAAACGAAAATGATGATTTCTTTATGGCGATAAAATTTTACAAAAAAACGAGTAGGTCGACCCCCTGTTTTGTTCGCCTTTTTAAAATGCCCGTTGGACGGAGAAACGTTCACATGTCTAACAAGAAAATCATTTCGTTTGTTTTCTCTGGATGGTGGATCGAATTTGACATATTTTCGAACATTTTATGGAGCTTTCCAGAAAAGTTGAAGAAGGTTTAAGGAGGATTGCACGTCTTTCCTTTTCAATTTCAATAGCTCACTTGTGACCTGGAATAATGGCATGAGAGTGCCCATTTGGGAAATATATACTTTTACAGGGGTTTTGTTAAAAATTTCACATATATTTAGGGCCGAAGACCCGAACCCATGTCTATTTTTAACCGCTCATCATTCAGGTGTGGAATGCACCCTAGAAGCCTGTCGTAAATCGGCCCAAAGTTGTGAGACGACGGCGGCGAGTCAAAATATAAAAAAAAAAATAAAAATAAAAAAAAATAATAATAAATAATAATAATAAATTCAAAACGTCAGCTGAATATTGAATGGCGGCTCTGACGCGTGCTATTACTTGTAGATCGAAGACGCCATGATTTGCTGAACCTGGGCAGTTTAATACACTCTCATCATGTGTCACATTTGATATAAATCTGGAGCGCCGTCAAACTGGTACGGGACTATAATAGTGTCAGTCGAAAGGAAGGCGTAGAACCTCGCCAGCTGAGGAATGTATGCATTCATTACGCGAAGCAGAGAATTGGTGCGTTAAGGTTAGACACATTGTGAGTGTAACATAAACCTATTCAAACTGTATCCGTCTTTTATAATCTCAATCAGGATAACATTCATAGCCAATCTTAACTTGTCAAGATGAATGGTTGTTCATGGGTGTCAACTACCTTACAATTGTGTATAATGTATTCACATGTGTGTAGAATACATCTTAGTCTCCTGGATAGACTGCGTTAACGCTGTTTAACGCAATTTTTGAACCCGGACACTTTCCTAGTCTGTGGACCGAGGGGATGATATTACCTATACATAAAAAGCGAGATCAAAATGGTGTTAATAATTACAGGGGAATAACTCTCACAAGCTGTCTATCAAAGATTTTTACTAATGTTCTGAATTCTAGAATTACAAGATGGTCACAAAGCGGAAATATCATATCGGATGTACAATTTGGCTTCAGACCTGGGGTAGGTACAGTAGATGCAATTTTTGCCTTAAATGGATTAATAACTAGTTACTTAAACCAAAATAAGAGGCTGTATTGTGCCGTTGTGGATTTTAAGAAGGCCTTCGATACGGTACATGAAATATATTGTGGTACAAATTGATCAAATACGGGATACGAGGTAAAATGATAAAGATACTGCAGACTATGTACAGCTCTGTAAAATCCTGTGTCTATCATATGGGAAGGAAAACTAGTTTTTTTTAATGTAACAGCGGACTAAGACAGGGTGAAGTTTTGTCACCTATTTTATTTTCTCTTTTCATTGAAGACCTCGAGACTCATTTTTTGAATCACAGTAACGATTGTGTAGAGTTAAATGATTTGACAATAATGCTGTTTTTGTATGCAGACGATCTGGTAATTTTCTCTGAAACAGTCGCAGGATTACAAGATAAACTCGACCTACTATATAAATATAGCCAAGACTCTGGGTTAGAAGTTAATATAGAAAAGACAAAGGTTATGGTTTTTCGGAAAGGCGGTGTTACTAAGTCTCATGAAACATGGAACTACAATCATTGTACATTAGAGTTAGTAAATTCATTTGTATATTTAGGATTAGTTATAACCAGTAATTGCAAATTTGCTCAGGCTAAACAGACACTGGCAGATAAAGGTGTTAAGGCTCTGAATTGTCGCATGTGTAAGGTAAGAAAGTATCACTTACAACCAAGTGTATCCTGCTCACTGTTCGATACTTGTGTAGCTTCCATTTTGAATTATGCATGTGAAGTATGGGGCTTTCAGGCATGTCGTCCGATCGAACGTATTCATTTGAAATTTTGTAAAAATATACTTGATGTAAACATTTCGACAAATAGTGCCGCTGTGTATGGGGAATTAGGAAGAATTCCACTTTATTATACTAGGGTTGTACGTATTATCAAATTTTGGTTGAAGATTGTATCGACCACTAGCAATTGTATATTGAGTAATGTTTATAAAACCCTCGTACATTTTGCTGGGATTGGAAACTCCAATTGGGCGTCCTCAGTACAAAATATTTTAAATACGTTTGGTTACGGGGATGTGTGGATATTTCAGAATTCCGTAAACGGCAAGAAATTTACGCAGGAGTTTAAAGTCAGAGCAAAATATATTTTTCTTACATCGTGGTTTGCAGGACTAAATTCACCTAAATTATATATCTATAGCTATTTCAAAAAAGATCTATGTATGGAACCCTATCTAACAAAAGTATTGAATACTAAGCACAGATCGGCACCTACTAGGTTGAGAACTTCAAAGTAGACGACTAAAAATAGAAACTGGAAGGCATGGAAGCAACAGATTGGACAGAAAAGAACGTATATGCGAGAAATGTGATATGAATGTAATAGAAGATGAGTATCATTTTATATTAGTGTGCCCTTTCTATAATAATTTAAGACGTCAATATATGAAGCAATAGTATTATCAAAAACCAAGCGTGTTTAAATTGGCAACACTATTTTCCAACAATCAGCAAGGTGCTTTGAGAAAACTGGAGAAATATATATTTAAGGCAATGTTATTATAAGAGACGCATAATCGTCCATCCTCTTGTATAACTATAGTATTGTAAGTAAGTTAGTTATCTAGTGTAAATTCTTTTAGTATACACGTACGACAGTCAGCAACCATTTGTATATGTATATTGAGACGAGAGGCATAATTTTGCCTAAGTCGAATAAAGAATTGAATTGAATTGAATTGAATTATGATGTCCTCAAATAGTCAAAAAATGCACTCATAACGACCTTATTCAAGAGCGCTCTGGTACACCAATTCACTTTTAGTCGATTTCCGAATGGCGATTTTTACATTGGGTGATCATTATATCTGTAAGTCACATAATCAGTTGAATTGATAAATGCAAGTAAACTGCCAGAGGTACTTTGGTAAGGGGGAATTTATTACGTATATGCTCAAATCGCATCAAGTAATCCAAAGGTGTCACGATGCGACACAGACTCAACTTAATGCAAAGGACATGCGGAAGAAAATTGTGCAGCGCGCCGCCTTGCTACGGTGCCGTTATTATTATTTTCACAAAGTCGTGCGCACGAAATAACTGTTAAGCTGTGTGGACAAGATAACTGTTGAGCCGTGCGCACCAGCTAATTCTTAAGTCATGCGCGCAGTGTAATGTTAAGTCGTGCGCACGAGATACTTGTTAAGTCGTGCGCACGAGATAATCAATCAATGTAGAAATGGGCCTGAAGTCTGTCTATTTTAATTAGTCGTCTACTTTGAAGCTTGTCAGAAATCAATACTTAACTCCGCATAAATTTACTTTTTTGAAGCATGTATAACAAACTGAACTCTACAAAATGTCTACTACCATTTCCCCGTGATATGGATACCACGCTTGAAACAGCTTTTTAATTTTCTCCATATCAAACTCCAGTACATTTGTTTCATGTAAAGGGCCTCAATTACACAGAGAGTCGTCATAATGTATTCATGCTCATTGACACAAAGGTCATTGAATCCACATAAAGTAATAATAGGCGGTCCTTGTGAGTGTCGCTTATATGGCATCAGTGCACAATTAATTCTGTTACTTGTTATGTATTAGCGTTAAAAATCGGCAAAACTCCAGAAAATTCACAATGCATAAATCCACCTGGCATGTCAATATTTACCTTGTGGGACATTACCAGTGGAACTCTTGACAGATGTTGACCATGGAAATTTCAAATTACCGCCACTGACAGCTGATTGGTGCTACAGAATGTCATTCGATTTGTAAACAGGGAGCCTTCTCACCCTTCACTGATCATGTCTTCATCCACCATGCTTTTTTCAAAGTGGCCCAAATCAACACCAGGAAGTACAGTTTGAAGACTCATCTGCAAGTTGAAATATCAAATGTATCAGAAATGCTGAAAAATCGCAGCTCATAAAATCCATAAAGATCTGCTCTCAAATTTCTAAACAATGTAGATCGTGGGCACCGACCCGGAAGTGATTAATTGTGTACTGATGCCTGTCAGGAATGGAACCATTGTTAAAATAAGGAATGCTCTCATCTGAACAAACCATACCCATCCCCAAACATTCTTGAGAAGGCACAGATAAAACTATGCACAGATAGAGATTTTACAGCCTATATACCAAGGGTACCCCCTTTATAATTTCCCCTCAGTTTGCCCCATATGACTTAAGACTGAGGTACAAGTAAAAAGTACAATATCTCACTAACCTGTACATATTTTTCCATCTGGTAAAAAGCACCAAGTCGACAATCCTTCTGCCTATAAAAAGAAGTATAAAGCATTAACTAGATATGTTAAACACTATTTTTAATTATTTTTTTATTATTTTAATTCATTTTTTTATGAAATTATTCAAATTAAAGTTTAAAAATAAAGAAAACTTAAATTCAAAATGTGTCAAAACATAATTTGTTTTCAACCTGCTCATTTAGGCTACATTTGGTAAAAATTTCCTTCATGGCAGTGGTTAGCTTCTCCATGTAATCAGTGGGTCATCCCAGTAATCTATCAAATGGGATTTAAATTTGATGTTGATACAAAGATCAAAGACATGTTTAATCCTGTAATAAGTGACAGCAAGATACACAAATGTGTACACAACACATACCAAAATATAACACAGAGGTGTTTATGGTATACACAACTCCCATATAGAGAATATATGTCAGTTCAATTGGATGGATCTACATCTCATCAAGATCTTGCTGGCAGTAATTAGAAAGATGCACATATTACTTGTAAACAGTTATTATTACTGAGAAAACTCCTAAATAACATTGAGGAATATATTCTGTGTCAGATTTCAAGTCCATGAATGCAATGTCTGCAAACAGGCAACACTTGTCAAAACACAACATAGAAGAAAAAAAGGAATAAAATTCAATGACAACATATCTGATGGTCATTTGCTGATCTCTGCTACATTAACAACCATGAAAGATGAGGACAGCTGGAAGTTGCCTAACTTAAACTGTTAACTGTTTGGTGAAAGATTAAAGTGGCAACTTACAGTGAGAAAGGCCTATCTTCCAACAGAGTTGGAGGCATACCTCTGAGTCACACTGTGCGAAATTCCCAGAGTTGATGTGTGTGTGTGTGGGGGGGGGAGAGGGTTGTATGGGGCTTGCTAATATTTGGTGCCTGTAATCCATGTTTCTTGCTACCTACAAGATCTCTGATATGAATATGAAAGAGAATTACATACTTATAGTCCTGGAGATAGTGGAAATGGAATGAAGAGAAAGTACTTGCTATGATGCAAATGTGACTGACAATAAACACACAACAATGAGAAACCCTCAACAGTCAGATTAACTGTTGACTCAGTTAATCAGATTTTATTTGTCTCATTAAAGTTACAAATGCAAAAGGCATTTTGGAAATTCTTTGTGTGTGGAACAAACATCTGAGTTTTTACAGGTGATATAATTAGTATTAATTTCATGTGGTTTTAGACTGATATAAAGTGAATTAATGCATAAATGATTTGAAGCATTGAAGATTTGAACTGAGGTCGCGATTTTGAAAAAAAGCATGTAATTGTATCTATGTGAATTTCCTTTCTTCCATTTACGTTTTATTGTATCTTGAAAGTTCATTTGCTCATAATTACCAGCTGTGTTAAATGAACCTCGTCATATTTGGCATTGACTATTTGGCCCTAGTACTGACAAATCAGTCGTTTTTTGCCTATATTTGCTCCAAACGGTCTCAATTTTGTCGCAGAAATGGCATAACAATACAAGAGATGTTACCCAGCATTATCAGTATGATATTTATTTCAACCACATTTAGCAAGAAATTTTTTTTTTTTAATAATTAAAAAAATTATTAAAATTAATTAAAATTTTTATTTTATTTTATTAATAATTTAATAACATAAATTTGAAACAACCCTAATATTTGAACTTAGTTCAGGAGTCATCATGGAAAAAATTGGGCTGATCCAGTAAAAACTGTAGCCACAGTGACGATTTAAAGTTCTCTGGTCAAATGTGAAAATGTCGTGTGACAGGCATCAGTGCACAATTAATTCTGTTACTTGTTATGTATTAGCGTTAAAAATCGGCAAAACTCCAGAAAATTCACAATGCATAAATCCACCTGGCATGTCAATATTTACCTTGTGGGACATTACCAGTGGAACTCTTGACAGATGTTGACCATGGAAATTTCAAATTACCGCCACTGACAGCTGATTGGTGCTACAGAATGTCATTCGATTTGTAAACAGGGAGCCTTCTCACCCTTCACTGATCATGTCTTCATCCACCATGCTTTTTTCAAAGTGGCCCAAATCAACACCAGGAAGTACAGTTTGAAGACTCATCTGCAAGTTGAAATATCAAATGTATCAGAAATGCTGAAAACTCGCAGCTCATAAAATCCATAAAGATCTGCTCTCAAATTTCTAAACAATGTAGATCGTGGGCACCGACCCGGAAGTGATTAATTGTGTACTGATGCCATATCTCATGCCCAGTGAAATTGCCGAATGATAAACCGCACGCACCGCTATGACCGAACACGGCATTGGTGACCTTTGTGCTAGACAACCCGGATACATTATGACGTCTCCCTATGTAAGATACATAAAACAACTGTACTGGAGTTTTTATATGGAGAGAATTACAAAGTTATTGCAAGCGTGATATATTATCGATATCACGGAGAAATGGTAGTCATTTTGTAGAGTTTTGTTTGTTCTGCACGATGCAGATAAGAAATTTATGCAGACTTAACTGTTAATTATTAACAGGCTCCAAAGTAGACGGCTGATTAAAATGGACAGACTATAATATGTGGCTATAAATTGTGTGTATCATGACTGAGGAAAAATACGGAAGCATGGAAGGGACATGAGAAAAATGTCATGGGTCCTTCAATACTATCGACTGGAGAGACAGACTAGATTATTAGATTATTTTATTATTACGCCCAGACCACTCTTGGTGGTATATGGGGGAAAAATACATCATACATAATACATAATGACAGAAACAGCAAAAAAGCAAAGAAAAAAAAGAAAAGAAGAGTGCTTATCAAATTAATAAGGTGAACAGTCAAGCACTAATTTTTTACACGGGAGTATTTTACAGGGATGACATATATACATATGAATTATATAATTTTTCGGCCCGTAATCGAAATACTTTATATAGGGGGTCTTAGTATTTTTGGATAGATTCTAGACCAAGGGAGTTAATTGGTGTATCATGAGTATAAATGGTTATTATCTCCCCTTGTCTATCACATGCATTCACGATAAAAACAGTAAGCTAATATAGTTACAGTATTAACTGCGTATTTGATCATGCTGAGTCGATTTTTTTTTTATGAAACATGTGTGGTATAATTCAGTTTCGGTTTCTGGCAAAATGGTCTATAATATATCACATAAACTTCGATATTTTGATCATCTTGGGTACGTGCTTTGTCCTGCAGAGGTCAATCATCTTAAACAAGGATGGGTATGTAACATAATACTTATTTAGATATTTTTCTCGTAAATTATTGAAGTAAGGACATATAAACAGATAATGGTATTCATCACCAATAGATTTATTGTCACATAATTCACATAATCTTTCTTCTCGTGGTTTATTTTCCCAGCGACCAGTCTCAATCGGAAACTTGTGGTTAGCCGTTCTAAATTTAGTAAAAGCGATTCTTAGTTTGGGGTCCAAATGAATAAGATAATTCTCTGAACCGATTTGTTCTTTAATTTTTTAGTATAAGAGGCCTTTCGTCGAACTGGAAGAACTTTCGAGCCAAAATTGGTAATATTGATCCTGTAATATTTGTTCTAATTTAGTTTTGGTGAAGTTTAGAGTATGTGAGTTCTGTGACATCCAAATATCATTCATACCAGTTTCTTCGAATATAGATCTGATTGAAGTTATCCACTTATGCTGGTATATATTATTATCTACATCGGACAACAGAAGTGTATATAAGATGTAAGATAGCTTCGGCTTATCGCCGCCTGCAATAATTCTACCCCAGAATCCCACAATTCTTTTCTTAATCAGAATATTTAAAGGGTATCTCCCAAGTTCACCATATACCATATACAACGGCGTACTGTTTCTAAGAGACAAAATCTTTCTTAAGAACTTCAAGTGAAATTTCTCGATTAGATTCGTGTTTGCTATTCCCCAAATCTCACATCCATATAATAAGATTGGGATAATCATTTTGTCAAATAAAATAAGCTGCAGATCTATAGATAGGTTATATTTTCTAATTTTACAATAGAGAAGATATAAGGCTCGCCCAGCACTGTCAATAACGGATTTCATTGCACGTACGGGGCTTCTGGTGTTTGAAAAAACAAACCCAAGGTATTTGCATTGGTCAGCTATCTCTAGATTATCATTCCCTTGGAGAAACTGAACTTTCCAAGTAATCGAGCCCCAAATATAACTACTTTTGTTTTGACGGTATTGATTCTCAGTTTCCATTAATCACAATACATTTTAAAAATATTTAAATTATGTTGGAGTTCTTTCTCATTCTTGGCTAAGATAACGGTATCGTCTGCATACAGTAAGACTAAAATTTGCACATACTGAAATTAGACCGATACAAATGAAATGTCTCATTCTAGATATGGCTAAAGTAATAAACATTTGCTAACGATGGACATTAAGAATCTGATCAATGAAATATCTGATCAATAAAATCGTAAGGCCTCTGTTATGGCATCCATCTATGTACTCAAAATTTGACTAAATATATTAACAAGAATACAAGCTGAAGCTCCCATGTGTAGGGCAATATTCAAACGTATTTCTATGGACATGAGAAAATGTCATGGGTCATGCAATACTGTTGAAAGACCGATACAAAAGATATGTCTCATTGAAGATATGACTAAAGCAATAAATATTAGCTAACGATAAACTTTAAGAATCTGATAAATAAAATATCTAATAAATAAAATCGTAAGGCCTCTGTTATGGCATCCATCTATGCACTAAATACATGATTAAATATAACAAGGATACAAGCTAGAGCTCCCATGTATAGAGCAATATTGAAAAGTATTTCCAGGAAAAGCTTCGCTCACGCCGAAGAGATATAAGAGTGCACACATTTCTATAAATATAGTAGCTAACCAAATTATTTAAGATTTACAATATAATGAAAAATATTTTGAAAATATGGGTGTTTGAAATACCCAAAATTACTTTGGCGTTGGATATTCATTATACTGACCAGACATGTCAGATAGTCATGTAAACCACTGAATCGAGTGCACTGACTGTAGTCCCCAGGAAACATGTCTTTGAAATGTAAATGACTGGCAGGTTTCCTCTAACAAACTGAACTGCCGGAAACTTTTGTTGGGGATTGAGAGACTTGAGTATTTGCATAAAAATTTGGATCCGAATTCTCGGTGGCCTGCATTTTTTACACAGTGTCTTGATTGCTCCAAAGTTTCCCAAATCTTTCCTTCGGCTTTGGAAGAATATTTGCCATCAAATTGGTTATGTTCCAACCTGGCAAGACCATGCATTCCTGAACATTGGGACTTTCTCCTACAAAAGCACCATTATCACAAAGGCTGGAAAATTATATTTGAACAGTTCAAGTATTTTAACATCAAAAATACATACTTTTATATTTGTAATGTCTGTGGAGAATTGACGTCAACAGATTGCTAAGTTTTCAGAATTATCCATCATATCTTTGGTGTTTGGATGTTTTGCAATGTTTTAATTATGGTATTGTATTTCCGCGTTATACAACTTTTGTGCAAATATATTCTAGTATTACTGCTATAAATGATAAAAAAGACTTACCAATGTGAAGTTGCATGAATGGAAGCCATAGCAAAAACCTTCATAAAATTCCTTGATTCACCCCGGAGTCCAGTTCTTGTGTAGAATTTATCTTAGTATGCATGGCGCTGATAGATAGATGTTGTCTTCCATTGGAAAAGACAATGGCATACACTGATACGGAGATTTCATTGGTTAATTATGTCGGCGTCCGAGATGATTTCGGGAAAACAATCCATGTCCTTTCCGTGCCTCCGTACATTCCTTCTTCAGCAAGTTCTATTGGTCGATTATCTCGTGTGCACGACTTAAAAATCATCTCGTGCACACGACTCAGTAAAAATAATAAATTGCGTGTCGCTTTTTCGGTTCCGTTCCTCGCTCCCTTTGAAGTACAAACAATAAAGTCTGAGGTTGTGTGCTCCCGAACTCAATTCGATGAGTATCCAGAGAAACTGCTTGTTCTAAGGCCCAGTAAAATTCGAAGAAAGAGGCTAGAATACAGATCAGAGACATGAAGAGATAGTGTCACCCGAGGCACACGTCCCGGAGTTCAGTTATCGGTAACCTTTCTATTATTACCTATGGTCACGATGTGCTTATACGTTATCGACAAGGATATTATTCTTGACATGTTTCTTTGGTTATGGAATTGCCTGAATTTCTCATTAACAAAATCTCTGTGAAATTGCGCAATGTCATATACCAACAGCAATATCCCAACGGAAATAAATTGTGCACCACTTTTGTGAAACCTTTAGCTGTTCTTGTATGGATTCGCTCATCTGCAGAAATTGCCGAAAAGATTAACCATTCCAAATACAAGCGTCCATTCCGTCATTCATAATTCGGCCGTCGTCCATTAAAGAACATCCGCGTCCATAATCCAAAGACCTATTCCATATTCCATATAACTGTATTAGCACCAAATTCAAAAAAGATAATCATAGTATACATAAACATAGGCTAGTTTCCTGCAAGAGAGAAGCGGTCAACAGTTTTCAATGATGCCGACAAGACACCGAGAAGTCCGTTCCTCCTCATTCACCAAACACTATATAGACGATCTACTAGCACTGGATAGTCGCTATAGTAGGATATACTGGATTTGCAGGAATCTCATGGTCATCATATATGGGCATATACCTTCACGACAATGACCAGGGCTTGCCTCCACGTCGACTCTAGGACAATAGAGACGATTACAATTTTGAGTTAGATAACTACCCATTTCTTGAAAGCGATATTCCGGAAGGACCTGCATATGCGTATAGATATATGGCCTGTTGACATGCGCTACATCGTGTGCAAACTACGACGTTTTCGAAATCCACTCGAAAAGTAAGGGATATTTTGTTCCTCGGTAACGTGCATGAGATCGTAAATAAGTCGAATATTGTCACCTATAAATCTTCATGAGAGATAAACAGTCGGATATAATTTCATTCTGTATATTGTATTTCATTTCGTTATCAATCCCGGCGGTGGCAATTTTGTACATAACATTTATTAAAGATATCGTTAGAAAAATTTTCTGCTCGTCCGAATTAGGGATACTGGTTATTAATCCCTGTTATTGGGTTCTAGAGAGCAGTCCCTTGGCATAGCCGTATCAAATGATCTCACTACAAAATGACCATCCCCCCCCCCAACCCCAAATATAATAACAATTATGTTGAACTACCGCCCGATCCTAGGCTTTCATTATTCTTCATTTTGTTTGTTATAAGTTTCATTCAAGCTTAGGTATTTATATTTATATTTGTCAGTAAATCGTTAATATTATTACTGTAGTCCTCTACTTCTCCGCTTTTGTATAAATTTCCATAAATTGTCTCTACCAGTGTATCATTTTGTTTTCTTTTTGGTTTTTCCCCCATACTTTCTCTTAGTTATTGGAATCATTTTACTTATATAATTTCGAGCCTCGAGTCACCTTCCTCTAACCGATGGGCACGAGATCGGATATAATTACCTTGCACTTCTTTCTTTTCTTATTGGGCCCATCCAGATCTTTCCGTTTGTCTTCAGTCAGGTAAACCTAAAAGTATATAGCTGTGATGGTCGTAGCATTATGCGGCGATGTTGTGAGATGGTGATGATCTGTACATCTATAGATGATATATGCATTATCTGTCGAAAAATGAATTCTCTGCACGATAGCATGCCCATATACGTTGAATGTTTGAGCTATATAGTTCACAAGATAACATTTAGACAAATTATCAAAATATCCCGTTATTGTTTGTGAAAGAACGAAATTTTTACGGGAGGCTGCTATTCATACCTGGGTACCGTATATCTGCGTCAGTATGTTGTATTAGATATTAACCATTGAGAATATTTTGATAATAATGATGTCAGGCTTCAACCTACTTTAAAAGTTATGATTTACATCGGACAAGATAGAAGGAAATTTCCATCTGATTTTCGCCAATGAGCATTTATGTGATCATATTTCTTGAGGTTCCCATGATTTGTAATATGCGGACTTCTTCTCTTCTACCCTTCATTGCATATACCCTGCACCGCCTTCCCCTCTCTCTTATACCTATGATTGGGCTAACCTGTTCAATTTCAGCTTATTTAACGGGCTGTACACCCTGGAACTGTTGATGCGGAGAAGTCATTTATCTGGACACTTTTTACCACAAAACCATCCGAATTGCTCGTGAAATAGAAATAGACTTAATCTAGAGCCTCAGGCCAAGGGTGATTGGTCGCCAGCTTCAATAAATTCACTTCCACATCTATATCAAGAACTCGCGGAGAGAGAATATTAGAATACATTCATATTTGAATTCGAAATAAAACAAAATTCACCACAATTCAACACACAGGAATATTAATTTTAGTCATATTATATCAACGAGAGAGGTAATCCGGAAATGCGACTGCTTGGGGCTGAACATTGATGGTACCCTATAATTTCAGCAAATCACTCTTGACACATCAGATTTCAAACAAATGTATTTATGACGAACATACACTCTCACATACAATCAAAAGCAAATACACACGTCGACAGAGCTTAGACAACAACCCTTTTATGGCACACAGATCTTCAGGCAGTTTTTCGCTAATATAGTTTTATAAACAACAAAATGGCAGTATATATAAAACATAAGTGTGTATTTTCTTCGTGAAGCAACTTACACATTAATTTCTGGAGTTAATCGTAGCTCTCATGAAAACTTATGGAACTATAATAGAAACACGGGGGGGAGACAGAGTATGGGCATTGCGAAGGTTTTCTCAAGCTTGAATGAATACACATGAACATTAGTAGAGGATGTATGTATCCCTGATGTTAGAGAGGGTTTAACTAACACAATTGTATGACTTTTCTGACTTCTGCCTCCTGACTAGTATCTACGCACGAGCGATTCGGCACTTAAAAATAGGTTACGTTAATGTAACTAACACTATTCAATATGTTGCCAATTGTCAGTATGTCATTCATAGCCATTCTCACGTGTCATGATTAACGTTTTTCAACTACCTCGTAACTATCAACTACCTCGTCATTTAGTTTCAGTGTACAAATGTACAGTGTCCTCAAATGTGTGTGGACTAAAACTTAGCCTCCCGGGCAGACGATACCCTAATACAGTCTGACTAGCGTCTAACAGAGACACTCGTTGGCCAAAGTATGGCGTTCTATTTGTGCCAAGTTTCCGTCGCCTTTTCAAAACGCGACGTCGCCTTTTGAAACGCGACGTCGTGTTTCGAAACGCGACGTCGCGTTTTTAAAACACGACGTCGTCTTTTGGAAAACACGACGTCGCCTTTTAAAACGCGACGTCGCGTTTCTTTCCTATGTTTTTGCATTGTAAAACTCGACACAACGGAACTCGACGTCGTGTTTCAAAAGGCGACGTGTTTCAAAAGGCGACGTCGCGTTTCGAAAGGCGACGTCGCGTTTCGAAAGGCGACGTCGCGTTTCAAAAGGCGACGTCGCGTTTCGAAAGGCGACGTCGCGTTTCAAAAGGCGACGTCGCCTTTTGAAAACGCGACGTCGCCTTTTAAAAAACACGACGTCGCGTTCGACGTTTCTTTCCGAAAGGTTTTTAAAAAACACGACGTCGCGTTTTAAAACGCGACGTCGCGTTTCTTTCCTATCTTTTAACATTGCCAAACAAGACGTGGGTGAAACACGACGTCGCCTTTTGAAAACGCGACGTCGAGTTCCGTTGTGTCGAGTTTTACAATGCAAAAACATAGGAAAGAAAAGCGACGTCGCGTTTTAAAAGGCGACGTCGTGTTTTCCAAAAGGCGACGTCGTGTTTTAAAAACGCGACGTCGCGTTTCGAAACACGACGTCGCGTTTCAAAAGACGACGTCGCGTTTTTAAAAGGCGACGGAAACTTGGCACAAATAGAACACCATACCAAAGGCTGAATCATGACGCCACTCCACACAGAGCGAGATCGATGGCCAAGTTATTTTTAGAGCAATGGTATTCCCTTTCAGAGCTGCTTGAACTTAGTGATCTCAGAGGTGTAGTGAATGAAGTAAATACTTTCTCCATATCAGGCAGGTTAATTACCCATAGCAAAACCTTGGACAATGTGACATTTTCAAATAATAACTAGGACTTTCTGATCGGTTTTTCAACTGCCAGTACCGTCTGCACTTATTAACCAGTCCCTGGTCAGCCTTACATGCTCCCCCTTGTATGGGTAACTATAGCACACAGCCACCTATGATGTAATAGATCTGTTATACCTACAGGAAGATAGAATAGAAGTGAAGTTAGAAATCTTGGCATGCTTGAATTGCTAGAATATTCAAGAATAACCAGTAAAAATATTGGCTTCCTCTCATTCACAATAAAGATATTATATACATTATATTATATATTGTCATGTTATTCTCATCAGATGGCTTTTGAAAAACATAAATGTTGTATTTGTGCTCAATATTGGATTAATTGTAACTCAAATTTATTTAACAATAAAGTATTTTATCAAGTATATTTTCCTTTTGTTGGTGTTTCACTCACTTATCACATGTATCAGATATAACCACAGTGTGTGATTCTGTCTTGTGGATATTCTCGCTTGAACAGTTAAAGGGAGATAACCCAGTAGAAGCCAGCTGTCAAAACTGATTTCATCAGTCCCTGTAAAAACAATGGCAATAAACATCAATTTTCCGGGAGTAAACAGCCTAAAATCACATTGACCTGGATGTCAACATGTGTGTGAAATTATTTCTTGAAAATTAATAACAATAATGAAAATATCAGGCATATATTACCCAGGGATTATCTGACACATGTGATTTGAAATTAACAGTAATCAACTCGACATTTAACGTGAAGCCTAAACATTCAATGACAGTATCAACAACAGATGTGAAGATATTTTCATTTAGCTATAAAAGGAAGGTACAAATCGATCACTAGATAAGTTCTCCAGGAAACAGCATGGAAGGCGAAAAAAACGAAGGATAATAAGATTCCAGGTGGGGTATTTTCCTTTGTTGAAAAGGGAAATTCAAGAGCCGAATTCTCAAACTGACAGAAAACTGACATCAAACTGATAAGGCGTCGTTCAGAAGTCGCGTGGTAGGCTAGTTCTAAGCAAGCCGCCATGCACCAGTCAGAGCTCGGAGCAACCTCCCCACAGCGCATGCTCCATTTCGCAGGCTCCAATAACATCCCTGCCTCCAATAGCGGAAGTTGACCTTTACTACGTTGCTATGACGTATAGGGGAAACCAACCAACGCACGGTTCAGTTTGAATCCGACCAAACGACTCCTTTAGTGTTGCACATGAGCGAACTACTTTTCATATGCTCTGTCCAGATAAACAGGGAAAATTATCTCCAGATAATTCTTTTTAACGCTAGGTCAACGGAGGTATTATGCAGACTTGAAAAGTAATCAAAATTTTCGTTAAACATCTATTTTACTATATATGATGTCACTTCCGGCGATGTGCGCGAAGGCCCCGAATCCGGTCCAAAAATCTGACTGGTGGATGGGGTGTTATTAGACCCCCATCGAGGTGGTTGAGCTCGGAGAAGCCAGCATACCCTCAAACCACAATGATTCTACGCCCTATACTATCTCGGACTCAACATGCACAAAATGGACAGACTAGAACCAGGCGGCAAACAGGCCCTCAATTTGATTCTTACCGCATCCTACATGCACAGCTAACTTCAGATCTTCAATGAATCATTCAGGGTGCACGTGGCCTACAATTCCACCTGCCACGGAAAATTACCATGGGATAAAGGGACTGAACAGCAGCGCGGATTAGCATGAAGGGAGCGCCTAAAATGTTCGATGTGTGACCACATAACCATGCCCAAAATCTTGAACAAAGAAGTTCCTACAACTGGCAGAGGAGGAAAAAGTGCTGCTATAAACCTAGGAGTTCAAGTTGGTCTGGCTCAAAACCCTATGAGCTGTACGAGGACTCGGAGGGCAAATAATATGGTTTCCATGGATTGCCCTCTACCTACTCCACGAGGCATGCAGCTGATTGAGAACAAAGTTAATGACGGGTTAGTTGATGTTAATCAATATATAATTTCATTCGTTTAAGGCACGAATTTTCCACATGGAGCAGAAATTTCCCTTGGTATAGATTTCATTGTTGTGAGCTGTAGTCGCGCCTTTTTCATGGATTGATTATTGTTTTGTTCAGAAAGTATAGTGCGCTTGGTAGAGTTCTTTGTTTTAGCACAGTATTCGCGACTTTGATGGCTTAAACAGTACATGTTTAGGCAGTATAGACCATTCTCTTCTGCGGTACTGGCCGAATCTGTACTTCTTGAGTTAAAATTACTGAAATTTATCGGAGCACAGCCGCGTTAACATATGTTATTGAGCTTTGTTGGTTGTGGTTGGCATAACTGATATGGATAATCAATCCATAACGGAAAAGTTGGATGAAATGTTACGTAAAGTTGACTCCTCCAAGAAATAGATCGAACTGTCAGTAGATCCGAACATTAGCCAGTTGAGTGTGGAATTTTCTCAAACATCTAAAGAAGTACAGATGATTAAACAGGAAAAGGAGTTCCCATGATAAAGAAACCCAGTGTCTAGAGGACGTATGAACCTTCAGAACCTCATGTTGCTCATGTAAATAGTCACATTCGAAGCGTGACTGAGATACATCATACTATAGGAGACGACTCTTGAAAATCATTTGAAAATTAGAAAATTGACCACCGATGTGCATTGATAATCAGAATATCATGAAGTCTTTTTGGCATCATTGACAAATGTTGAACGCTTCTCTCTTATCTGAAAATTTGGCGTTAAATCTGTCGTATGAACAAGGTTTTTAGATTATATATTAATTGAAGGTTGATTACTGTGTGTCGGACTTGACGCTTATGTTTCATCCATGATGTCGAACTGAACAGTCATAATCTAAAATGTAAGTTAACCAGATGTAAAAATCGACCAGGAAATTGATTTTGTCAGAAAACTTCTTGTCATTGGTATGGATTTGAAGATAGGAGCCTAATATTATCTTAATAGCATCGCTGAAAATTGTCTACCGTTCTTTTCCTTCCTTGAAAGAAACTATCATGTGTTCATTAACTGAGATAATAGTGTGATACGAGAAAGTTATTTTACTGCTTCAAATAAATTCTTTCAAGACGACACACCCCATCACACATCGTCTAATACGTGTAGCTGCATGGATATAATTTAAATGTACTATTCTCACTTCTCTCAATATTTTGAGCCAGTGATCCAACCTAAACACGAACCCTTGGTCCATGACATCCTTCTGTATGCCTGTTATCCACCTATGAGCAATGAAACCGTTGGTCAAGGACATTTCTCTTACATTGTGGCCATACCGAAAATGTGACGATCGTGCCTTTCAGCCATGTTTGCGTGGGCTATAGGTGGCGAGGTATGATCCAAGTGTTTTACTTGGGACATAAGTTCTAATTAAGGCATATGTTGCTGAGAATCGTTTTCTTGCGATTTTGTAATATAAAACTTGGAAAGAAGAACAGCAATCTGTCATTTCCGAAACGGCGAAAAAGAAGCATCCAGCAAATATATTTTTGCCGCCCGCACCACTTATGAACGGACGAATTTTTGCCAAATAATCTCAAAGTTTTTGACAAGGTTTAAATATAAATATGAATTTAACTTTGAAGAAATGGCAATAAGCGGTGAAATATGTCAACTTCAGCGATAGAGTTGGGTATCTCATAGATTATTTACTTTTCATTGTTGGACTCGATGCTCACTATGCTGGTTCACTGACCGATAGAAAACGAAAGCATGAATATGCTGACTGGACAGGTGGACAGGCCACTTTCTCAGCTACTTGGAATTGGACAACCGACATAATGATTTTAAATTACACTTCAGATGCCTTATTCTACGAGATTCGCACCAAGTAAGACCCAGATAGAACCACCTAGTTCTGACGTGAAATTTTCTGTTTGAGCCACTCCATCATACACATACAATACACATATTTTGTTTCTATATTATTAACAGCCATTCTACTTTTCCGAGCCCGTCGGTTTCCCATTCGGATTTGACGAAGATCCTTCTGTGATTTTGCTTCAAACTCATTACGATAACCCTGTTTTTTGACAGGTAAGAGTTAGCATATATTGAAGCATATATCGCAAGAATACCGTGTTACCTCGAATAAAAAAAACACACTCTATAATTCCTATGGATAGCATCGTAGAAAGTATCGAAACGACCGAAAACAATTGGGATGTCAACAGCACCGATGTCAATCAGAAACATGAATTCCGCATCAGTGTTTGCTAAAGCCAAACGCATCATGGTTTCAGCGTCATCAAATATATTCCTGATTATTGTTTCGATTGTACTTTAGAGGAATTCACAACAGTATCGCAGAGGTGTAAAACTTTGCCTGCGATTTTCGAACCCTGAACCATTTGGGATCCTAGAGTACATTATATTCAGCACTCCAGTGCTTGATCCATGTTTTCAGAGTAGCAGATGCAAAACTGGACACTATTGATGTGTTTTGGAGATGTTGGAAATGATAGTAACACATACTAACCAGCTGCTATACGACTGTCGATCGTCCTTCGCAAAAAAAGTTTCCCATCCATGGCTGCGATTTCCATGTTCGTAAACTTCAATAGATACTGGACTTTGTGGTTGATTACAATTGCAAATCGTTAACATTGTATCCAAATCTTAAAGACGATGATAGGCTTGAGTTATCTCAGAAACGGTCAAATGTGGTGGTTTTATGGTTGAGCTCATTAGTTATATACTGTTTGTCGTATTTCTAACTATACACTAAATATGTGGTTGGTAAATGGCGACTAAATTAGTTCAATCTGGCCTGGGCGACATATCGCACTAACGCCATACGTCAGGAAGCATTTTTCTCTCCTTGGAATCAGACCAACGCCGAAACTCTTAAGAAAAGAACATTTCTGATAACCTCTCATGGGTGACATTTTGATTTTTCCCATGAACTCCATGACGGAGTTATGTCGAAAATTTGTCTGGTAGCTAAACATTTAATCTTTTTTCTAAAAGTTGAGTAGCTCAAGTCATGGTGTTGATCTTGTATGAGTTCTGGTGCATAAGACAAGAGTATCAGTTCAAACGTTCTTTTTGTCGAATTTTGTTCAGCGAAACGTAGAGAAGTACCTCACCCACTGCTCGTGCTGACTGTCATTAATCGACTCAACTTTAACTGTGTAAGACGACGGAAACCAGTCAAACCTAAAAGTTGAAACACACATTTTTAGGACCCCATGTCTCTTGAATTTAACCATGATCCTTTGCATCTAGCATTCTGTGCAAGTAGGTTTAAAGAGGAAAAAGCCCTCAATTTGTGTTTGTTCCTGTGCTATGTGGTAAGTTCTATATTGGACAGAATTGTTCTCCCAGGCCATGAATGGTATGTGAATGTTGTGAAAAGCTATTGATGATAGTTTTTTAACCAGAAATGTAAAAAAATCGCAGGTTTGGTTAACTCATTTGGTCTCCGGCTCACACTGACTCTAAGATCCCGGATGTACAACACGGCTACTCTGGCTACATGAGTCGTAGTTTGGGAAGGTCATGTCATCCCGCCATTTGCAGAAAAGTTTAGATCGCATGGACATTGTGCATCACAATGTTTAACGCAGGTTAATTATAGGGTTTTTCTTATAGCGGCTGAACACAAAAATGTATTATTAGAGGATCAAGTCACCTATTTTTATTGGTAGTATTCTTTTTTAGGGTTGCAAGCCATTGGCTGGAAATACATAGGTGTTTTCCTCCAGATATTTCACCTTCGCTGGCTCCACTCCTCTAGACCGATGAAACTGTAACTTCACATGGTGATTAGGTTTCAATGAAATGTAATGTATATGCTTTAATGAAACCGATTGGTCGAAATCCCTGGTGGCTATCTTGGATGTAAGCCAAAATCTATGCCAAGAGTTACTTCTCCGGAACCACTGAATCGATCGAAACAAACTCCTGATCAATAGATCGAAATATCTCTAACTTAGCCCATTTGGAGCTGATCCATAATCGAGGGAAAATTTCGACGGGAAAAGTGGTCGTGTATATGTTGTCGGACACCGCGATGCCAAAAAATGATGATTTTGGGGCTGAAAATTACTGCATCGTATTGTAGCGATAAAGCTGTCGCTAAGCTTCAAGTGAAGTTCAATTACAGCAAATATACTTCAGCAGTCAACATATGAAAACTTAAGGTTGTTCAACGGATTATCAACTTGGCTAAATAACAGCCCCTATGCTGTTATATGTTGAACCTGTAACACTGGAGACCGCGAAGCAACACAATAAGAAACAAGAACTCAAGACTGATTTCTCAGGATAAATAAACTCTTTTTTATTCATATAGTAACATGTCCTTCAGTTCAGATTTGCTTTGCATAACCTAATTATAACCAATGAGCGGAATTACTATGCTTTCATGGGGTGGAGTGCATAAAACTAAGCGGGATGGCTGTAGTCGAATACTGTTGTAACATACAATTATTCCAATGAGTTCCACTTGCATGCATTACAAGCAGCTGTCGTTGAACACTGTAACCCGATGTGATTGCATGAGGTGTTCATGCACACTACTGTTAAATGAAGGGTGGCTGCAGTCAAATACTGTAACCCGATGCGATTGCATGGGGTGTTCATGAACTACGGTTAGGTGAAGAGTGGCTGCAGTTGAATACTGTATTCTGATGTGATTGCATCGGGCACTGTAATCCGAAGTGGTTGCATGGGGTACGGTAATTCGATGTGATCGCATGGGGTGTTCATTCCACTACTGTTTCCACAATCTCTGTTTTCTTGGATGTCCATGTTTTCTGGATGCCCATGTTTTCTTGGATGTCCGTGTTTTCTTGGATGTCAGTGTTTTCTTGAGTGTCCATGTTTTCTTAGATGAGATATCTTGGGTGAGCAAATAGGTATTAGTCTTATTTACTTCATTTTGACTGTAACCCCATGATTTGTTGGAGTACACTTTACAGTGTTCCAAGTATTTCAGAGACTGAAAGCAGAAGAATGAAGCCAAGACAGCGAACCATTATCATCATTGGCATCTCTAGTTCCTTCCCATATTTCAGCATTCCTCAGATGCCTGTCAGGTCCCAGGAGCCCTCTGTTCAGGAGGTGTGGTCTTGTCTGGTTTACCAGAGCAAGTCCCAGAAATGCTCAGAGTTCACTCTTTTATACACTCCACCCACTAACCTCTAACCCAAAATGTCAAAAATACCAAAAGCCTAGTATTGGTAAAACTACTTGGAGTATTTGCACAATTACCATATATTTGTGAGAGATATTAAATATACTTTACACAGGAATACAATTTATCCAAGATACACTTCAACTTTCATCTGAAATAAAATATGAATGTCTGGTTCAGAGATTATCACTTTCCAAACAACATGGCTGCCTCCGTGCAGAGAAGAATAAACTATGTATCTTTTATCATCAATATCTACCGGAATACATCAAACCACAGTTTGCCATGCCATGAATTACAAAGGTAGTACATTTTTCTAGCTTCGTTATGTGAATAAATCAGTGTAACTTCATTAATTAACGATCTACAGCTCAAAAACCATGGCCATGTGGCACAAACGAAGTATCTCATTACAACAACAACATGCAAGCAAATTCTGCAGAGAGTATGCAGATATCCTCGGAATATTCGTTATCACTGAGAATTATCTGAAATGAACTGCAAATGTCAGAACTACAATTAGAGAACACACAAGAGAGATATTCTATAGAACAACAACTTGTAATAAAAAAAATGCAAATACAAACCCAGTCAATTGATGTTCGTCTCATTATTAAACGCCAGCAGAAAATAAATCCAAATTGACGGATCACTTCAATATTCAGGAAAGTACATCAGGCTATGTAAGATAAACATTGACGTTCTATTTTTTATTGGTCAACGAGTTTGGCGGCCATCTTGAATTTATGCAAACAATCTGTAAAGATCTCGAGGCCTCCAAATATACTTGTGTTGGGCTGGATGACCCTATTTCTGGAGGTCTTATCTCGAAAAATTGTATGCTGATTTTTTTTTATGTTGGAGCGTAAAGGCCAGGCTACCTGGTGTGGTGGGTCATTTGTCGCGGCGAATATTAGAGAATATAGTTATCTCAAGATGTGCTCTGCCAATTCACTACATATAAGTGAGGCGATTATTAAGTGGTTTGTGATCTTCAGTTGTACAAGCAGTCAAGAGCTGGATTATCAGTAGACTGGGTAACGGTATTCAAAACTAGGCCTGTAAACATTTGGGCACTTTTCATTTGACTGTATATAGGCATTCTCAGGGCATCAAATTGTAAACTCCTACTGTCCGATCTACAGAGTTAGGAGGTTACACATTTTGACAATGTGAGAATGTCTACATAGGATGGCTGAATTCGGGAACCAATTATACTCTTAAAGTAATCGTAAACCCTCAAGTAAAGTTTCCATCAAATGAAAGACCATTGCAAATAGTGTGGGAAAATATTTATTGTAATTTTTCACGATTTTATTACACAGAGTAAACTGCAAATAAAGCATGGTATTCTATGGTGGTCTGTTGCAATCATATTTAGGCCCAGTGACGTCATACTGCCTTTATACATATATTTTAACCTTTGTGTGCACTTTCCAATGCTTTCCAATGCTTGATTCAAGCTTAGGGTGTGTTTCGACACAGACTCACTATTCCAATGTGCATGTTTCACCAACATCTGTAAGATGGTAACTCATAAGTGTTAAGTCAATTTGAATCTTGCCTTTAATTTCTCCGATTTTGGAGAAACATGCACATTGGAACAGTGAGTCTGTGTCGAAATTCAAAGTATACACACCTTAAGCTTGAATCAATCATTGGAAAGTGCATACACAGTTTCAAATATATGTATTAAGGCAGTGTGACGTCACTGGACCTAAATATGATTGCAACAGACCACCATAGAATAACATGCCTTATTTGCAGTTTACTCTGTGTAATAAAATCGTGAAAAATTACAATGTATATGTTCCGACACTGTTCGCAATGGTTTTCATTTGATGGAAACTATAATTGGGGGTTTACGATCACTTTAAGTTATCCGCCGACAACTGTGGTTTTCAGTGTTGAGAACAGAAACTCGAGACACGTAAATAAAAACTCCGTGTTGTGTGGTAGATAACCAAGGTTTCGACCATTAACTTAAGTTCTCGATTCGAAAACCAGGGTTTCTCTCTTTGTAAACGTGGTTTTCTCTCTGTTAGAAAACTTAGGTTTTCGGTTTGATACCTACGGATTTCTGATTATTTGGACATTTGGCTTTCCATATCCGTATATATCAGTCACATATTTACCCGATTGCCAGCATAGATTGTATCGGTACTTGGTATAATTATTTCGCAGTATCATAGTAGTCTATAGCGTGAAACGGTATCATCTACATAGAGTATACAGAGAAGAAATAACTTCACAACAGAGAAATTGGACACGGACACAGCAGGAAAGTATGCATTGAGAGTCTACGTCAGTGATAAAAGTTTTCAAAGTGGGGACATAGATATGAATACATACTCTTCATACATAAGACACACCTCCAACCGAAGACGTCCCCCGTTTAGTCAAGATTGTGAACCTGTTGCCCATCCCGTTTCTCTCCAGTGATAAAGGTAATATATTTGTTCCCACTCTGTCTGGTGAAAGCAGAAAGGTCCTCACTTTGAAAGCGGATGTGTGCCCGGGTGTCTCTGGGTCTTTAAGTGCCGAACAATTTTGAATGTGTCATTTGAAGAGTTAACATTTTGGTAGAATGTGGGGTACAAATTACCAGCCGTTAAATTGTTTTGCGGTACTGTTCTTCGGCTACGGTAATGAAATAGATTCATCTATTTGCCATTCTTTCAAATAAATAATATAACAAATATATATAACAATAAATAACATTTAATGACAAATCACAACACGTCTATGTAACACGTAAATTAACAAATCGAGTGCGACTCCTCTCTGTAAATATGTTCCTAACTAATGTGTCATTTATATATCCAATGACAGCTGTTTTATGTAAATACATGTATGTTAACACACTCACTGTTTAACGCTCATCTGCGTATACCGTATGTATTTATGTTGTTTATGTATTTATGTTGTTTGATTCATTGCGTCTTTCGTATATGTTTCAAGTTTTGTACTTTGGTGTGCTACCCGGTGTGTAGATGTAATACGTACATACAGATGTAATAACATATAATAATAATAATAATATGTATGTATGCGTATATATATATATCTATGTGTGTATGTATATATGTGTGTATATATATGTATGTGTATATGTATATATGTACGCAGCTGCATGTTTATTATTATGTTTGTAACTGTTTCTTATCCTATTCAGTGTTGTCTGTCATCTTGTTATTGTACATGTATGTGTAATATGTCTGTTGGGAGAGGCGTTCAAATAGGCTCTGCCTGTTCGCCGATCCCTGTTTCCTGGTGAAATAAATATATAGTTTAAATCAAATAGATTCATCTTTTAGGTAAAAAGGAAGTATGATGGAGTGTGGAGAAATCTAACTCTGTGATTGGTTAATATCAAGAAACAGTAGCAGTGACTGGAAATCGGTGATAATGTCTCAAATATTATTTTAATATTTTAGGTAAGTCACCCAAGTGGTTTTAGAAAGCTGTTAATATTTACTTCCAATGGAAATTCAGTATTTTTTACAGCTCGGCAGTTTGCAAAAATGGTCGCTCCCAATCAGCATGTTATGAGTCAAATTGGTACTGGTTGACATTATGTTTTGATGCATTATTTGGGATCACTGACATATTGTAGTCAGTTCCGGTAAACCTGGATTTATTCGTCTGGATTATGTGAGGTAGGATTATGGTGATGGAGCATGGTCTAATACAGGAAAAATGATTAATTATTTCTAACCTTTAAATCGAGTTATTTTTATATCGCTTTGTTTAGAATCGCTGAACACAATCAAATCCCCAAATGGGCATTAGCTGCTCTCTTCGAAATTTACACACACTGACCCCGTACAAAGAAAATACAGAAGCAATCGAGGATTTGGTTATAGGTTACACCAACACCCGAATGACCTACAGCACTGTCGCTTCTTCAAAAAAGACAAGGATAGAGACAGCATATCCGCTCGCGTGGAAGGGTTGATCGACAACTGTTACGTTGTATAAGTATAGAATATCAGCACATGCATCAGAACATGTTCAAAACTACGAAATGAGCAATGTCAGATGATACGCATACACGAATTTAGCTTATAATTTTCCTTTTCTCTAAAATACGAGAAATCGATAATACGAGATAGCACAGGTGTCTTCAGAACTTCAACGAGATCTCGTTTCCACGGTGCTGTTTTATTTATGCATACATAAAATCCTTAGGTCTGTTTTTCCGTAAGTAGACCAGGACACTAGTCCTCTATTCGCCGTCCGCCCGTTTCACCAGAGACTTGGGGGCGGATTTTTAGTCAACCTGCCCAATAGCCTCATTCAGAAAAAATAGCAACGTTCTCTTCATATGGGCAGAAAATATGAAGTAAAGATGCAGGCGTTGACTATGATGGTCTAGCCGACAGCATATAATTATAAGTAATCTCGTACATGTCCACCAAATATGTGACGGAATAATACATTGCTTTTAGCACTACACTATTGCACTGTATAGGTGCAGGGCGAACTACAATGTCGCTGAACATATCGCGCAATGTTTGGTCGGTTGTGGTGACATTGGAGCGATATGCAAGAGGTGGGAAAAATTAACGACGTCTGACAACTAAAAAGCAACCATATGACTCTACAGGAATGCATCCCTCGGCATCCAACATTCAGACCTGAGAATAACTCTTCAAATTCGTCCACATGGATGTGTTTACAGAAAAGCCCATCTTTGTTCTGTAGAATTTCTCTGCACCATACCCACGTTTCTTCCATTACCGGATATGGATGCGACCTTTCCCCAGGTAGAAGATGTAGCTGAGGTAGACGTACTCCGACAAAGGTATGGATGAAGTGGTATGAACTCATGCATGAACGTCATGTACTGTTTTAATCCCACATTCTTCAATATTCTAACGGACAAACTTCACTATTAGTTAGGATCGAAATCGGCCAAATATTTCCACATTTGCTTAGTTGGAACTTCCATAATCCGGAGGTCCTTTCGCTCATTCATTGTGAGATTACGGGACACGATGTCGTATATAAGTAGTGTGATTTACAACATAGACATATTCTACATAGCATGAAGAAGAACTAAACTGATGCTGATATTTTAAAAAATGCTATATTCAGTCATCCATTACTTGTAACCCTTTCAACACCAGTTGTGAATTAATCTCGCAACTATGAATGTACAATGGACAATCTCATAATAAATGACTTTATACGCTAAATGAGATTTAAAGTTGCGCTAATGGTCTCGACATTGCCATCTTTCAACCATCTAGTAAAATATTACTGAATACCAACGCCCTCATATCAAACCAACGTCCGTGTTACTGTATAACAAGCGCTGAATGAGCGCAAAGACCTCCGTCGAGGCAACAGGATCAGTAGGGGAATAGTACATCACTGATTAGCAAAGGGCCGGATCCCAAGCTCAATTTTGCATTTGTTGACGTTAACTTCACCAATGGTAATTAACGTGAGATTGAGGGTTCCCCACTAGCATGTCCAGCTAGGGATGTGGAAGCCACATTCCCCGCAAATAATATTTCTTTGATTTCACGTGCTTGAAATATTGGGGTATGGAATAGAGTATATTGATGGAAAACCTGGAACACTGCTTGAGACATTAGGCCCCTTCCCACCCACACCTCCCCATGAGAGGACACCCCCACCCAAATCAACACGTTAGCGTCAGAAATGAGACCCTGTGTGCCTAGTTTTACCAACTTGCTTGTGATTTTATGCTATAGGCCCTACGCATCAACACTTCATATTTTGTATGTGTACAGTATAGCATCCTCATTGACAGAATCCTCTACAAAACACATCTGATTTTACCGACATTCCGTTCTGATCTGTCTCAGCATCATGTGCTGATTCAATGAGCTCGGAATAATTTTGTATACTGGTGTTACAGGTCACCTTCACCATAATGTATCAATTACCATGGACTTGTACATGTATCACATTCATATTGAATGGTGATGGCTGATGAGAATATTGCCCATATGGAACAAATGGCTGGATTCCAGCGAATAAAAAGTTCATGCTAATCATAAACAACATACAATTAATAATACTATCAAATAATTATGTATATTCCTTGTCGACATCAATATAATACAGACAATATTATGACTGAATCAGGGTAACAGATATCCAAGGGTATATATGTCTACATTAAACTGAAGGAGATCCATGATGCGTATTATATTATGTTGTAAAACTTCACTTGCTAATCTCGATTATGTTGCTTATTGTGAAAATAAATGAAAGTATGAAAATAAATTTTGTATGATTGCCCATTACGCTCAAATTAGAAATATCAGCAGCTAAAGTTAAGCCAATCATAGCAATATATAACACCATGGTATTGTTGTAATATCACCCAGGTATTGATCTTTGGTTAAGAATGTAATGAGATACATATACCTGTTCTTTGTGTTATTCTGTATGCAGTTCATTCTGTATGTATTTTATACATGTACATATACCAGAAGTGGAATTGAAATTTGACTAAAATAATCAAAATATGTTCGATTTTTACCTCTACTCAGGAAATGAAGTCTTTGTTTCTAGAAGCTAAATCATTTCAGACACATTCAAGTCCTCACCTGGTCAAGGGAGATAATTTTGTAAAAAAAAAAACAAAAACAAAAAACAAGTATAGATCCACACTGGCGCAGACCAGAAAGTTTTATGACCTTTGATGATATTTGTGGAGCATGCTGCAGGACTTCAACTTTCATGAATCTGATATTATCCACACAATCCCATTCTACATGATATTTTTGCCATAGCACCGATAAACTAGATCACTTCATTTATGTGATCTAGATCCAGGAGCTATTGGGGGCTGCAGGTTTTGTAAAAGTTAGATCCAATTATTCTGAGATATGGAATGAAGTCCGGCATGGTTGTTTTAAGTTAAAACTGGGCATCCTTGAAAATGTCTGACCGATTGACACATGTATCACTCTGCCGGTCATCACTACATGCGTAATGTTTATCACAAGAGAGAATATGTATACTGTGTTTGAGGAATATTTCTGCCTCCCCAATGGAAGGCGAAATTTGAATGAATGGTCTGTGTTGTCAGTGTGTCTGATGTCCCCCTTGCAAAGACAAGAAAATGTTCTATGTAATTTATTATTTATTGATATATTTATTGATTTTCTTTTTGTCTAATTGTCTTCTGTTCAAGTCATTTGGCATTGGTAAAACCTGAAATGTATATCATGTTCTCCTTATTTCATCTAGTGATACTGTCTGTTTGGTTCCAGATCACGGGGCTGAACAAAGTATGTGAAATGTGATCGTATGGCAAATAAATGCCCAGTGGTATGTCCAGGGCTTAAAACTACAAAACAAAATTGAGAAAGGTTCCATCCATGCTATCAGTCAAAAATCTCAATAATGTAGGCCTACATGTGGAATGTAGACACTCCTTTGTTTCAGCTACAATTCAGAATAAGTTTTCAGAATATTATCAGGGCTTAACAAGCAAATTATTCTTCATCAACAAGTATCACAGCACACAATGTGGATGTCACTAAACTGTTAGGATAAATGAAAAGAAAAGCATATGTATATTATTTATCAGCTTTATTAAATAGGTTTACAGACTCACGCAGGTAGATCAATTTGGTGCTTCTGCAAAATCAAACCATTATTCAACTGCCAAATGCCAAGATAAAGCGCCCCCCCCTCCCCCGGAAATATAATTTATCAGCAAAATTTAGAATAACTGTTTTTGAACAACCAGGCTGGTGGATATCATCAACTGAAAGAAAACGACAGGGTTCCCACACCTTGGGGATTTCAAAATTCCAGACCTTTTCCATACCTTTTTCAAGACCTATCAAGTCTTTTTCCAGACTCAATGGACGCTTCAAATCAGCTATTACATTATACATTGCCAGGAAGAATTTTGAGACCGTTAGGTGATATGGATCAAAACTAGTCAAGCTCAAGATGAACAATTAACTCCTTTATTATGATGATGATGTACATTGAGATCACTGCACCAACTTACAACTCAAAAATCAAAGCAGGTTCCAAATTGACAGAATGTTTCAAAAGCACAGAATGATGAACTTTTTTATTTGAAAATAAATTCACGTTTTCTTTCATTCTACGAAACAGAAATTAAAAGAATCCGGTTTATTGCTCTTTTTTGTCATACAGACTCACTAAAGCCAGAATGAAAAAAAGACAAAGACAAAAAAAAACGAAGACAAAAAAAAGACCCCAAAAAAATTAAATGAAATGGCTGAAAGGTGTTCTAGTTCTGCAAAATCTTGATTGGATTGGAGAATCCCTCAAATCAATTTCAGAATAATTGTTCATCTTTATATCGTTTGAACAAGTTGAAAAAAATATTAGAACTGATAAGACAACAAAGCTAGAAAAAAAATACCAAGGGAGACAACTTTTGTACAAGTGCTCTAGAAGTATTGAGCGGAGTTATCCCCCTTCAAAACGTTGCCCCTGGAAACCGTAAAACACGCAATTTGCGTGCTGCTTGGAGGAGATATTTTGTGTCAATGATCGTGCTGCTTGGAGGAGATATTTTGTGTCAATGATCATTACCAATAAAGATTACAATTATCAACACCAGTTTTATCAGACTGTAGTAACTTACAAAGTGAATGACAGGTACACGATTCACACAAACGGACGAACCCACGAGGAGATGAATGGGTGTGAATGGACTGGTGCCGCAAGACGGTACATCTTCGGGAAATTTATGACCTATTCCAAGGTTCTTAGCGTGACATGTACATGATCAGGTCAGGGCATTTGCAGCATTTCTGTTCTTCATTCAATACATAGTACTGTTCATACGCCCGATGATATGTACTTTTGTTGCTAACATTATGCAAGTTTTGTTGTTAAAAAAATAAAACTGAACGTACTTGTAGGCCTACTCGTTTGAAGCAGCAGACATTATAAATTTAGTTGACCTAGATTCTGCATTGAAGATCAACCATTGAAACGCGGAAAACAACGAATTACGTCAATTATACAGTATTTTCGCCTGCATGTTGTCTGATCGTACTATTCTTGTTTATCTGATGATGCTAAACAATAATGATCTTGTGAACTTTGGGATAGGCCTAGGTCATAAATTTTCTGAAGATGTACCATTTTGCGAGGACAGGACCGGATAGCTCTGGTTTCGAGATTGAGGTGGAACCCGACTACAGAAGCAAGGCCCACTGCAATGCATTGCAATGGGGAACCCCGTTATTTCAATTGTGTCCAAAGAAAAGATTCAAGATTTCGTCGGGAACCATGACGATCCCTATTGGGTGAGTGAGTGAGTAGGATTTAACGTCGTTTTCAACATTGTTTCAGTCATATCACGACGGTGCCTACATGTGCCAGAACACGAGAGTGTTCACAGTTCCTATTATTCTGGACACTGATCAGCCCAGCCAGTACAGCACCCGGTCACCCATCCAAATATTGACCGAGCTCAACCCTGCTTAACTTCGGTGATCTGACGAGAACCGGTGTGCCCAACGTGATACGCCGTACCCGATCCCTATTGGAAATACTATGAGTCGTGGGTTCCCCATATGACAATTATTTGGCGGGAGATTTTACGTTGCGCTCCTAGACCTCCGTCTGATCGACGGAGGTAAAAATGCATACCGAATATTAGCGGACATAAGCCCATGTACTTTAAAGATTTAGAGACAATGGGAAGTTTCTTCGGACTTCATTTTAATAAATGTTGTGTATTCACTCATTCCATGT
Organism: Hanleya hanleyi; assembly: GCA_036873755.1. Classification (NCBI taxonomy): domain Eukaryota; kingdom Metazoa; phylum Mollusca; class Polyplacophora; order Lepidopleurida; family Hanleyidae; genus Hanleya; species Hanleya hanleyi. The sequence goes on from JAVTVY010027081.1 coordinate 113,904, forward strand.
TGAAGATTAAATTGTTACTCGACATTTGCTCGACAAAATCAAAGCTCCACAGAGCTAATAAAAAAAGTAGATCCGAGTTAGCAGAGAAGAACAGGTTATACTGAATATGTTTTTATTTTTCTCAAAAACAAAATATCTTTGAATGTTTACAAAATGGGACCGAAACCTCACAATACTGCACTTTTAGTTTATACAGACTTAGAACTGAGGCAAACTGTCATACGAAATAGGTCTTTCGATGATTGACAAGAAAATTATTTTATGGGTGACAATTGAATAGAGATGTCGGATCCGACGCCTGTTGCTGGATGTCATGCCAGACTGACCACAGCAAAGGGAGTTAACTCCTTTAATTCTTTCGCAAGGGCTTTTGCATTTACACGACTCGTTCAACCAACATATAGACTGCGAAGTATGCAACAGACACGAACAATGTCAGTGGGGCCATTGTGGTCGTGGTCGAACCATTATCCCGCACAAAACACTCTTTTTTGTCCTCTGGTAATCTCACCTTGATCTCCGGAAGTTTGACCTGTGTCGAGTGTACCTAGAGCATCGACAAAAACAAAGAGGATATGCATTATTTTTTGAATGCGTTAGAATCAATGCAACACAAGAAGGGTTAGGGGTCGAGAAATATTGAAATACTTTTCACAAATATTTTGGGATTGCCCATTAAAACATAGCACGTCATATCTGCACTGATACATCTTTTTGGCTTTGCCATACGACATTCTAGCTAAAATTGAGCTAAATCCGTTAAACATTTAGAAGACTAGATAACGGAAGTCAAGAGGGAGAAGTAGTATATCAAACTTAAATTCATTATTATTGAGGCTGTTTGGTGAGGCTAGAAGTCAAATGTCAAGGTTACGCTACGTCATCGCCGGAAATGACGTCATCGCCGGGAATGTCGTGCATGCGGGTCACCGCGCACATCCGGGTCTTCGCGCTCACTTTCGGGAGGTGCATTGTGAGATCACGGATGTCTGTAGAACTTGGACCGAAACAGAAAAACGAAATTCACAAGAACCAATGCTCTCAGTGGAGTGTACGCTGTAGACGACGATGGGAGTGGTCTCAGGACCGTAGGTTGAATTCAGCCATTACTTAATCGGGAGCATGCCCAGTAGACAGGAAGGCCTGTGGTGGATGTTTTCGTGTATAGGTCGACCATCCATATTTCAACTGGGTAGTGTGTGGTGCCGTATTAAAGCGCTCGTGGTGAACTTGAGTGTTGATTTTTTCCGGTCCGATCGCGTTATTCTGCGCATGTATAAACGGTTGTAGCACAGAAAGGTCCGAATGTTATAGGAGTTTTGTAGAACAAAGTATATGTTGTGGGTTTGGTTTCGATCAGGTTTACGCTGTATAGCACGATGGGTGGGGTCTCCGGGCTGCTGTGTGACTTAAGCCGGTAACGTCATCGTGCGCATGCACATTCGGTAGAAAGGCATGTGTGGAAGTTTTGGAGTATAGGTAATCCATACGTGCTTCAAATGGATCGTGTGTCGTGTTTTTTTAATCGCTCATTGGATATAGG